>MCJB01012551.1:308670-348242 GCA_002018475.1 Nicotiana obtusifolia
CTCTTTGTGCCATCTCATCATTTTTGATGTCTCTCTTGCCATGTACATTCTCTGTAGTCTTGTTTTAATTGAAAAAAGCTGCAAGACTATTTGAAGCTACTTTATTGCCTCCATTTTCTTTTGACTTCCATCTTGTCTTACTACACTTAGGACATGATTCGGCATTGGCACTCGTGCCAATATAAGATAAAATTGTTCGCACATGCAGCAATTTTGTTCTACCTCAGGCCTAAATCTCGAAGCACTTTCTTCGCTTCATGTAAAGAATATGGTACAAATTATCCCTCTGAAAGAACTTCTTTATGAAGCTCAACAATGCATCGACAAATTTATTGCTCCAATGATTGTGACATTTCAAGTGAAGTGTTCTAATTACAAAAGACAACTTGGACACTTTCTTACATCCAGGACAAATCTCTGTTTCGGCATCTTCCAAGAAATTATAGAACTTTCTTCCATGCACATTTGGCTCTTTATTGTCCCTTGGAAGACTATTTGTAACGACCCGACCGGTTGTTTTGAGCTCTAGCGCGTTGTTCGGCGGTTTGAGTCATTGAGTTGCTTCACTTCAGGTATTATGACTGGTCCGTGTGGTCAGAATTGAATTTTCAGAAGTTCGGAGTTGATTTAGAAAGAAAATTTTAATTTTGGAAGCTTTAAGTTGGAAAATTTGACTAAAGTTGGAAAATTTGACTAAGGTTTGACTTTTGAGTAGACGACCTCGGAATCGGGATTTGAAGGTCTCAGTAGGTTCGTATGGTAATTTCGGACTTGAGCGTATGTTCGGGTTGCGTATCAGGTATTTTAGAAGCAGTTCGGCGCTTATTATGGAAGGTTGGCATATTTAATATTTAACAATTTCATAAGTTTGGTTCGAAATGTATTTTGATGTTATCAATGTCCGTTTGAGCTTACGAGCCTTGGAATAGGTTCGTATTGTGATTTGCGACTAGTGCGTAAAATTTGAAGTCATTTCGGATTGATTTGGTACGTTTTGGCGCAAGACATAGAATTTGGAAATTTAAATTTTTTTATGTTTATTCGACGAACGATTCATAATTTCAATGTCATTTGGCATCATTTGAGGCCTCGACTAATTTTGTATTGCATTTTGGGATGTGTTGGCACATTTTATTAGGGTCCCGTGGGCCTTGAGTGGATTCCGAATGGTTAACAGATCGATTTTGGAATAAGGAAATGCTAGGATTTTTCGGGTTGCTGGTGCAATCGCTTCTGTGGAAGCCGAGTTGTAGAAGAGACATCACAGAAACAAAGATCGCATCGCAGAAGTGATGATCGCATTGCAGAAGCGCAGAAGGCTGGTTGGGGAAGGCTTCGCACATGTAGTAAATGGAACGCTTCTGCAGCCTCCAGAAGCGACATAGTGGTCGCATATTCAAACTATGGCTTTGCTCCTGCGATTGCATAGAAGCGGAAAGGAGTCCGCATATGCTATTGGACTGCTGGCCAGTGGGACTTCGTAGATGTGGATTTGTGGTCGCAAAAGTGAATATTTTGTCCACAGAAGCAAAAACTGGCCAGAACATAAGGGATGGAACTTCATTTCATCATTTTCATTTGGGATTGGAGCTCATTTCTTTGGCGATTTCGAGGAGTAATTTCACACTTGGGGCGAGCTAAATGTAAGGTTTATATGTGGATTTGAGGAGGAAAATTTAGGAAAAATTGTAAGATTTTGGTAGAAAACCTATAAATGATAATTTTGGATTTTATCCATAATTTTGGAAATGCAATTAAGAATAATTTTATATATTTGAGTTTGTAATGTTATAGGTAAGGTTTATCTTCGAAAATTTTCTGAATCAGGCTGCGCGGGCTCGAGGGTTGACTTTGTTGGCTTTTGAGCAAAGTTGGGAATCACTATAAATTGTTAAATTATATGTATTGTGGTATGTTTTGATTGGTTTGAACATTGTTTGCCTAGTTCTAGAGAGACGGGCATCGGTCTAAGGTGTTTGACTAGCGTTGGAGCCGGTTATGGAACATCAGAGTGAGGTAAGTCTCGTGTCTAACCTTGTGAGGGGGGAATTACCCCATTGGTGTTATATTCTTATGTGTTAAATGTTGTGGGAGCTACACATGTACAAGGTGACGAGTGTCCGTGCGTATGCTAGAATTCCTGATTTGTCTGGGTAGACTTAAGCTCACGCCATGCTATAATTGTACTATTTGAATTATCTTTTCTCATTTAAATTCCTCTATTTTGCCTTTCAACTTGAGACTAGACTTGCATAGGGTGATAGACTCACTATTGTAGGGATGTGAAGAGCTACTTGATTTAGCCACAGAATAATTGTGCTCCCCATACTAATTTCTTCGGTGTAGTACGTTTTCATTGAAAAGCTTCCTTAAAATTCATAACTCGCACATTTATTCATGAACTAGGACAAGGACCCATCAAAGCTTCTTATTCTAATAGGATCGGGTTGTTCACCTCGGCAGTATAATAGATACATCTATGGTTCGTGCCGTTCGACCCTCGACAGTGCACGTATTATGATGGGATCCGGTCTATGCCTCGGCATTTCTCTAAAATACTCTTACGAAATCATGCGTAATACTCAAAAAAGAAGTAGTGTATCTGTGAGCTTTCCTGATTTGAACTGTGACGACCTATCTGGTGAGGTCCATTACATATATACTCCGATTGAGGAGGCAACTACTAGCTAAGAGCTTGAGTTTATTGTTGAGAGGGGGATTGTACAACATATTTATAGTTTTTATTTAATTTACTTATTGTGCTTCACATCTGTTTACTTCTTGTTGTATATGATTTATTGGACCACTAGTACGTGCCGATGTCGACCCCTTGTCACTACATCTCTAGGGTTAGGCTAGATACTTACTGAGTACGTGTTGATTTACATACTCATGCTGCACTTGCTGCACTTATTGTGCAGGTACATATATCTCTGGTGGTCTTTTGGGCGCTAAGGTGCGGCTGTTGCGGGGACTTTACCGTGAGCTACATTCCATATTACGATCCGTAGCCTACAGAGTCTCCATCAGAGTTATTTATATTCTCCCGTCTAATTTGTATTCCAGACATATGTGGTATTTTATTATATTTCCTAGCTGATGCTCATGCACTTGTGACGCCAGATTTTGGGAATTCCTACTGGTTGTTCGTTATTGTAGTTTATGTAAATATTACTATTTTACCCTATACATTATATTTTTATACTATTTGGTTAATGGAAATTATGATTTCAAAGTAATAAAATGAGTAAACAAGTTGATCAATCACCGTTCGCTTGCCTGACAGCGGTATTAGGCGCCACCATGTCCTTTAGTGGATTTTGGGTCGTGATAGCTCTGTATCAGAGCATTAGGTTAACTTCAGTCTCACGAGTCATGAGCATGTTTAGTAGAGTCTTACAGATTGGTACGGAGACGTCTGTAATTATCTTCGAGAGGCTACAGGGCTGTTAGGAGCACTTCCCTTCTTGAATCCTCATTGTGCGATTTGACTCCACTGAGGCTTGTGCCTTTAATTCCTTCGTGCTAAATCTTATGCGACGTGGGGCGCTTGATATCAATTGGGCATCGAGGAGTTGTAATGGTACTGCAGACGTGGTGCAGGATGTTTTTCTCTGCGTGTTCGGGCAGGCTACTATCGTCGCCTTGCGGAAGGATGCTGTGTCATTTCAGCTCAGTAGCTGTATTACCGATGGTTTTGAGGCTATGCACATATTGCTATGATGTTCATGCATCGTTATCGCACAATATTGATGTAATGGTGGGGTGCTCGTTTATGTGTTGGGGTAGTGAATTACTTGAAGGGAGGATTTCTTAGTTCATGATTTAGGGGTTCAGCATTTAATTCCAGCGGAGGAAAGGCAATCAGACTATAGATGTCCAGGTCTGATTGATGAGGTAACGAGACTTGATATTTTTTAGACGTGGTGGAGGTCACATTTATGATGTGGTGTTATCGTCCTTGTTTGAACGCATTAAGGTTCGCCAGTGTTATGGTCTTTTTCGATCTGCCTTCGGGTTAGAGTATGGTGAAATAGTGTCTAAGAAGCGATTGTCAGAGATGGCGGTGTGTTGCGATTGTAGAATCGAACTGGTGCTTCAAAAGCTGATAGCTCAGGAAAGATGATCGTCTAGGAGGTTTAGAGTTGGTAGCAATCCATTAGTTCAGGTGCTACAGGTATGGATTTGATTTGGGGCAACATTTTGAGCAGCGAAGTATGATGAAGGGATGGTGGGAGGTGTTTTGAGGTGGTTTAATTACTAGCAGGTCAAGTATAAAAAACAGAAGTCAAGAAGTTTCTTAAAGGAGATAGTTTAATTGAAGTAAGAGTGTCATATTAGCATATGGATATTGTGGTAGGATAGCCGTTCCTTGAGAAAATTTAGAGCGGTTTGGGAATCATGGTGGAAAAGTGACTAGGTCTACGGATTTTATTTGGGATAGTGGCTACTGTATTGAGGAACATTTGTTATGGCAGAAAGGAGTTTTCTTCAAGTGAATAGGGGTGTGAAAACTTGATTATCGTTGGGATGCAACATGACTTCGAGCTTGGAATGTATTGTCAGACTTTCAGTTGATCTCAATGGGGAATAAACGGACTTATACACCTGGTGGATAAGCAGGGGACCAGGCGGGTTTAATGACTTCGTGATAGTTGTACCCAGTGTGGTGTCGTTGGGAGATATGGTATAGAATTCCACAGGTGGGCTATCTACGGTAGACAGGTTAGCGTTTGCGTGATTTTGATGAAGTTTATACGAAGAGTTCTACTTACTACGAAGCGGAAAGTCTAGTATGCAATTGTGGCTAATAATTTGGAATTTTCATGAAAAGCATAACAAAAGACAACTTTGATCGTCAAACATTTCTTTTCTGCTAAAAAAGTGGAATTTCGATCGTCAAAGGATTTCCATGCAACGGAGTCTGGTGGATGTCTCAAGACACTGTCATCAATACATTCCTCTTTGTGCCATCTCATCATTTTTGATGTCTCTCTTGGCATGTACATTTTCTGTAGTCTTGTTTTAATTGAAAAATGCCGCAAGACTATTTGAGCTACTTTATTGCCTCCATTTTCTTTTGACTTCCATCTTGTCTTACTACACTTAGGACATGATTCGGCTTTGGCACTCGTGCCAATATAAGATAAAAATTGTTCGCACATGCAGCATTTTTTTTCTACCTCAGGCCTAAGTCTCGAAGCACTTTCTTCGCTTCATATAAAGAATATGGTACAAATGATCCCTCTGAAAGAACTTCTTTATGAAGCTCAACAATGCATCGACAGATTTATTGCTCTAACGATTGTGACATTTCAAGTGAAGTATTTTAAGTACAAAAGACAAATTTGACACTTTCTTATATCCAGGACAAATCTCTGTTTCGGCATCTTCCAAGAAATTATAGAACTTTCTTGCATGCACATTTGGATTTTTGTTGTCCCTTGGAAGACTATTTATAACGACCCGACCAGTCGTTTTGAGCTCTAGCGCGTTGTCCAGCAGTTTGAGTCATTGAGTTGCTTCACTTCAGGTATTATGACTGGTACGTATGGTTGGAATTAAATTTCCAGAAGTTTGGAATTGATTTAGAAAGAAAATTCTAATTTCGGAAGCTTTAAGTTGGAAAAATTGACTAAGGTTTGACTTTTGAGTAGACGACCTCAGAATCGGGATTTGAAGGTCTCAATAGGTTCGTATGGTAATTTCGGACTTAAGCATATGTTCAGGTTGCGTATCAGGTGGTTTAGAAGCATTTCGGCGCTTATTATGGAAGGTTGGCATATTTAATATTTAACAATTTCATAAGTTTGGTTCAAAGTGGATTTTGATGTTATCAATGTCCGTTTCAGTTTTCGAGCCTTAGAATAGGTTCGTATTGTGATTTGCGACTAGTGCGTAAAATTTGAAGTCATTCCGAATTGATTTGCTTCTGGTAGAGGTGATGTACACGGAAAATTAGTCATCCAGTTGCTTGTTTGGGAGTGTTCATGTGCTGACAGCGCACTAGAGTTTGGCTTATATTCAGGTCCAAGTCGAAGTGGGTGACTCACAAATGTGGTTCTAATGGTTTGTTATGTGGCTAGTGATGGAGATTTTTGCAGTAGAGTGTAAGGGAATACTTGGGGAATTCTCGATGTTATCATCGGGCCTGCGGGGCAGTATGGGAGAAACAGTTTCGGATTCGCGAAAGGTCTTTTAGAGTGGGTATACCAGTTGGAGATGCAATTGTGCGCGTGAGGAAGGTATGAGATGGTTCATGGGTATTGAGACGATGTGGTCTCGTGAAGTGGGTCACTCGGGAGGAATGTTTTTGAGTTTAGTTATGATTCTTGAATTGAGCTCCTATTATTTCTAAGGTGGGTCAAGAGTAAATCGGAGGAAGTTGGGTCAGTTGGTAATGGTTTGAATTAACGTGATTGAGGCAATGATCAGTTTCTTTGGCGTGACAGTGTTATACAAGGGATTTGTGGCGATATTTGGTATTTCATAGGTATAAGGATTATGGCTTGATGGGTATTTCCTTATTTATTGTTATGTGTGGATCGGGTGGCATGCCGCCATGGGTAGGTTCTATGGATCGGGTTGCACCCCCCTATGGTATCATGTTTGGATAGGATTGCACGCTGCAACGGTATCATGTGTGGATTGGGTTGCACGCCGCAACAGTGAGAAGTTGAGTTTGATAACCTATATCTATTCTTGTGTATTTGGTTTCTCATCCTCTGTGAAGTGTTCATAGCATCTGTTCGGTCATTTTATTTGTTACGCGGGCTGTGTAGTTCTTTTCTAGAGTTCGTGTTTCCTAGTGTATCATACTCGAGTTTGTAGCTTTTTGGCGCATTTATGGCATCATATGAGACTTTTGGTAGTGATTGAGATGGCTTACTGCCTGAGCAGCTTGTATTGGGTGGGACGAGGTTATTGGACCCGGGATCAGTGCGATCAGAGTAATGAAGTGTATATTAAAGAGCAAATATCGTCATTCGGTTCATAATGAGTAATGGTTCCTGTCAGGAGGAGAGACTCCATGATTTACCAATTTCGTTAGGTGGTTATGATTTTCTACACCTATCTTCCATCGTGGCAGTATCACGAAAGTTGGAATAGGGCTTATATGTATAATGAGGTACACTACGGGCTTCGGGTGAGTGAAATTTCAGCAGTTTTGCTTGGAGGAGGTTGCCTTAGGCAAATGAGTTATGCGGCGTGTTGTGTGATGTCATCATGGGTGCATGATCATGTTTTGGTACAGTGTGCAGTGACTGATACAATTTTCGTATGTTAGAATCAGGTCTTGTAGAGAAGTTCGAAGGTTGGAATTTTGTTCTATGGCTTATTGAATAAATAAGAAAGGAGGATCTTCAGTATGGCTAGAGCTAATGTGCTCAACTGGGTTGTGGTGGCACGGGTAGGTGCACAAGGTGTTGAACAATGATTTTGGGGCAACTCCGGAGCAGTTCTTGCCACGTTCTAGGACGAACGTATCTGTAAGTGGGAGAGAATGTAACGATCCGACCGGTCATTTTGAGCTCTAGCGTGTCGTCTGGCGGTTTGATGCCTTGAGTAGCTTCACTTCAGGTATTATGACTGGTATGTGTGGTTAGAATTCAATTTCGGAAGTTCGAAGTTGATATGGAAAGAAACTTCTAATTTCGGAAGCCTTAAGTTGGAAAAATTCACTATGGTTTGAGTATGTTTGGATTGAGTATCGGGTGGTCCAAAAGCATTTTGACGCTTATTATGGAAGGTTGGCATTTTAAAGGTTTAAGAATTTCATAAGTTTGGTTTGAAGTGGATTTTGATGTTATCGATTTTCGTTTGTGGTTCCGAGTCTTGGAATAGAATTGTATTGTGATTTGTAACTTGTGTGTAAAATTTGAAGTCATTCCGGATTGACTTGGTACATTTTGGCACATGATATAGAATTTGGAAATTTGAAAATTTTATAAGTTGATTCGAGGTGAGATTTGCAATTTCAACATTTTTTGGCGTGATTTAAGGCCTCGACTAAGTTCATATTGCATTATGGGACGTGTTGGTATATTTGGTTAAGGTCCCGAGGGCTTCGGGTGGATTCCGGATGGTTAACGAATCGATTTTTTGACTAAGGAAATACGAAGCAATAACTGAGTAGAACATACGAAAATTGGGCGTTATTGCTTCTGCAGATGCGAAGATTTTGTCGGCAGAAGCAATAACTGAGTAGAACATAAGGGATTGAACTTGGTCATTTCATCATTTTCATTTGGGATTTGTTGAGCTCGGTTATTGGGCGATTTCGAAGAGTTTTCATCATGCAAGACAAGTTTTAAGTAATTTCCCACTTGTTGTGAGCTAAATGTAAGGTTTACATGTGGATTTGAGGAGAAATATTTAGGAAAAATTGTGGGTTTTTTGTAGAAACCCTAGAATTGATAATTTTTTATTTTGACCACGATTTTGGAAAAGGAATTAAGAATAAATTATATATTTGAGTTCCTAATATTATGGGTAAGGTTTATTTTCGAAAATTATCGAAATCCGAGCGCGTGGGCCCGAGGGTTGCCTTTGTTGGCTTTTGAGCGAAGTTGGGAATCATTATAAAATTTAAACTATACGTATTGGGGTATATTTTGATTAGTTTGCGCATTGTTTGACTAGTTCTGGAGAGACAGGCATCGGTCTAAGGTGTTTAAGTGGCGTTGGAGCCAGTTATGAAACTTCAGAGCGAGGTAAGTATCATGTCTAACCTTTTGAGGGGGAAATTAACCCGTAGGTATTATATTCTTATGTGCTACATGTTGTAGGAGCTACGCACGTACCAGCTGACGAGTGTCCATGTGTATGCTAGAATTCTAGTTTTTGTCCAGGCAGACTTAGGCTCACGCCATGCAATAATTGTACTATTTGAATTATCGTTGCTCTTTTGAATTCCTTTATTTCTCATTACGACTTGAAACTAGACTTTCATAGGGTGATAGACTCGCTATTGCAGGAATGTGACTGTTACGCCCCGACCTCGGGGAGCGCGACCGGCACTCAACAGAGTTACCTCCGTCGAGCAAGCCGGCACAGTGCCGACTACCTAAGTCACCCACAAATAAAGAGAAGAGTGCATTTCGTCTAGCAAGTAAGAAGTCATGTGAACAACACCATTTTATTTCCATTGTTTACGTCCTTAACAAATATTAAAAATAATACATTGTACAATCATAGTTAAAGTTGAACCGATGATACAAATTCCAACATTTTTAGTTTAACTTTCCCAAATACAGAGACAACCCAAACTATGTCTGCGGAGCGTCTAACTGGAACAAAACAGTGATGTGACAGTGCTGGCAACAAGACCCCGGTTATACCTCAAAATGCTACGTACAAAGGATAGACGATACAAGACCCCGAAATGAAGTGGGGCTCACCAAATCAGCTGAGAAGAGGGTGTGCTGCTATCACTGATCAGTACCACCTATTATGGAACCACCTGCATCCATTCAAGATGCAGCGCTCCCAGCAAAAGGGACGTTAGTACATATGGAATAATAGTAGTATGTAAAACTAGACACCCTATCAATTGAACGAGCAATAGTAAACGGAGAATAAAATATGAAATTAATAAGAGACTCAAACAGTAACAAGGTGTCAAGTTAGGGGAAAGATAAATTTCAAATAGGTTTCGATAATTTAAGTAGGGAGATCTTTAGCACCGATATACCATTGTATTTTAGTGCGGAGTCCGATCTCAGCCCAACCGGCTAAGCAGTCTCACCCTGAGACGTACACTCACAATACCACCATGTGCGCGGCATGGTGTCCAATCTCAACCCGATTGGCTAAGCCGTCTCACCACAATATCGTGTGGGTCGACATCACATCACATCTAGCTAGCAATAATCTCATTCCATTTAAGGGGAAAATATCTCAACGCACCAATCTCATCCCATATAAGGGAAGTAGTGTCATCACATTCACATGGGGATTTACCCTTCAATCACTCCTACACCGGCACATGTAGCTTCAGGGTTAGGTTATTCGGACCTACCCTACCTCGGTGGCTAAACGATACTCCCGAAGCATTTATTGTTAAAAGTATTTACCAATTAATTCGTATTCTTCTACATGTTATTCATTTTATTGGCATCATGAGCCATAACGTAATATCATTCTCAGCACGTTGGCCGTATTTCATAATTCATGCTCGCTAGTTCACTTTCAATCACTATCATGGAAAATCAACAACAAGGCCTTTCAAATTAAAACTTTGCACAAATACTCGAGCAAATTAGGGTCTTAGGCAAATATGATCTCTTATACAGTTTGATATGATCACTTTCATTTGGTCTTGGCTTGAAGTAACAAACTTATAATACATACTCATACTTCAAATACTCTCCCCGGTAATAGCACAACATAAAAAGAACATTCCGGAACACATTTAAACATATTCATATATATATATATATATATATACACACACACACACACACACACATCATCCGACGCCAAAGTTATTCAGAAAAGTCAATTCATAAATGACAACTCGGGACTTACCAAATCATTGTGGGAATTCAATTCGGAGAGAGAAGTTTAGCCAACATACCTTGCCTCAAGCTCTTTAATTTACTATAATGTTTCGGAGATCCTAGCCACCACGATCTATTTAGAGATAAAGCAAAATTGAAGACAAATTAGGAAGGGGTTCATAATTGTAGCTCACTTGAGCATTTTACCAAACACTAGGCGTGCATTAAGGTTTTAAGGTCCTCCTATGGTGGATTCTATCATCCCACAACCCATTATCTACCATTATTAGCTCAATAATCCTCCTACACCCCTTGATAACACATGCATGCAAGATGAACAACTCCCACACCCAAGAATTGCCTTACTAATTACCATTTTTAGCTAAATTCTGAAATTAAGGGTTAGGGTGTAGAACCTTACATTTTGGTTGAAGACCTTGTGAGTTACCCTAGAGAAATCTTCAAGGCTTGAGCAAAGATTGATGATCCAATGACTTAAAACTCCTCCTCTCTCTAAACCACCTTCCTCTCTATCTAAAATGTAAGTTTGAACCTTCTAAAATCAACCTTAACATTGTTTTATAAGAATGGGGTCGGGTTTACAAAACCAAAAAAATGAAACTACAAAACACAATCTGCAATCGCATGCGTGACCACATAATGTGGTCGCATACGTGACCAATCTGCAGTTGCATACCGTCCGCAAAATGGGCTGCGAAATGGCCCTTCGGAACTGCGCAGTTCTGCCCACTTTGCGGCCATTATGCGGTCCGTAGACCTATTTGGCAATCGCATAATGGGCCGCAAAACCTCCCTCCAAAAAAATTTTCATGCTGGTTCTGCGATCTATGTGCGGTCCGCGAAACGGTTTTGCGGTCGCATAGTTGACGGCAAAATGTCATCCAAACTTGCCTAGTTTCCTGCTTCACTCTTCGGCCATTCTGCGGCCCGCAGGGTGATTGTGCGGCCGCAAAGTAGGACACAAAAATGTCCTTTTCTGCCAAAAATTTTTCTTTACTCAGCAGCACACTGTTCAACCCAAAAAGTCTACTTCGGCACCACGAAACCCCGAGATTTTAGGAAAAATTTACGGCGCCTTACAATGACGAGCTACTTGATATAGCAGCGGAATAATTGTTCTCCCCTTATGAATTTCTCCTGTGTTGTGCGTTTTCATCAAAAAGTTTCCCTAAAGTTCATAACTCGCACGTTTAGTCGTGAACAGGGTCAAGGACCCGTCAAAGCTTTTCATTGTAATGGGATCGGGCTGTTTGCCTCGCCAGTATAATAAATACATCTATGGTTTGTGCCGTTCGACTCTGGGAAGTGCTCATATTATGATGAGATTGGGCCGTTCGCCTCAACAGGATTATGTATCATACTCTCATGGGAGCGGGCTGTTCGCCTCGGCAATATAATAGATGTATCTATTATTCGTGTAGTTCGATCCTCGTCAGTGCAAATATTATGATGGGATCGGGTCGTACGCCTCGGAATTTCTCTAAAATACTCTTATGAAATCGTGCTTAATATTTGAGAAGAAGGCAGTGTATCTGCGAGCTTTCCTGATTTGAACTGTGACGACCTATCTGGTGAGGTCCATGATATATATACTTTGATTGAGGAGGTAACTACTAGCTGAGAGCTTGAGTTTGTTGTTGAGAGGAGGATTGGACCACTTATTTGTACTTGTTATTTTGTTTACTTATTCTGCCTTTCATATGTTTACATGGAGCAGTTCTTAGCACGTTCGAGGATGAACGTATGTTTATGTGGGGGAGAATGTAACCACCCAACTAGTCATTTTGAGCTCTAGCACGTCATTCGGCAATTTGACGCCTTGAATAGCTTCACTTTGAGCATTATGACTTGTACGTGCGGTCGGAATTGAATTTGGGGATGTTCGGAGTTTATTTGGAAAGAAAATTTCTAAATTCGGAAGCTTTAAGTTGGAAGAGTTGACCAAGTATTGACTTTTGAGTAAACGCCCTCAGAATCGGGATTTGAAGATTCCAATAGGTTTGTATGACAATTTCGGACTTAGGTGTGTGTTCAGGTTGAGTATCGGGTGGTTCAGAGCATTTTGGCGCTTATTATGGAAAGTTGGCATTTTGAAAGTTTTACCATTTCATATGTTTGGTTTGAAGTGAATGTTGATGTTATCGATGTCCGTTTGAGGTTCTGCACCTTTGGAATAGGTTTGTATTGTGATTTATGACTTGTGCATAATGTTTGGCATGATTATGGAATGTTTAAGTGCAATTCGGACGTGTTCGTCGAAGTTTGAATGTTTGAAAGTTTAAAGAAAGGTTTCAATCGTCGATTTGTAGTTTTGATATTATTTTGTGTGATTTAAGGCTTCGAGCTGGTTCGTGTTATGTTTTGGGACCGGTTGGTGTAATTGGATGGGGTTTAGAGGGCCTGAAGTGTATTTCGAGACGATTTCGGACCAATTCTCTATGTTGTGCAGCTGCTGGTTTCTGGTGTGTTTGGTATGAATTGCAATCGCAAATGTAGGAACATGATCACAAAAGGTCAAGTGACTGATGGCATTTTGTTTAACACGATCGCGTTGAGGGAGCCGCAATCGAGGAGATAGTGCAGGATGTTCTTGCCTTCGCGTGGGCAGAGCCGCGAACGAGATAAGTTGTGGAGGTAGGCCTACTTGGGAGAGTTGAGCTATGTGATCGCGAAAGGACTCACGCTATCGCGGAAAAGGAATTTGTGGAGGCTAAGTTTGGCCTTTGCGTTCGCGTTAGTAGGCTCGCATTCGCGGAGGCCTGGGCAAGATGTGCTTCGCGATCGCAAGTAGGACCTCGCATTCACATGGGGTAAATTCATGGGCGAGTCTGGTTGGCCTTCGTGATCGCGTGGTGTTTTCTGCGATTGCAAAGGGTGGAGTTGCTGGGCAGTGAGCTTTTATTTCGGGACTTAGCCCATTTCTCTCACATTTTCATTTGGTTAGGCAATTTTTGGTGCTCTTGGAGGGAAGATTTTCATCATCTATGTCAATGTAAGTAATTCCCACATATTGTGAGTTAAGTACATGGTTTATATAAAGGTTTAATCATGAAATTAGTAAAGATTTGGGATTTTGGTGTAAAGCCTAGAATTATGTATTTTTTGATTTTGACCACGAGTTGGGACATGGAATCTGGAAAAAATCATATAATTGAGTTCATGGCGTCATGGTTAAAATTTATCTTCGAAAATTTTCAGAATCCGGGCATATGGACCCGAGGGCTGACTTTGTTGACTTTTCGAGCAATGTTGAGAACTGTTATAAATTGATTATCTATGAGTATTAGAGTGTATTTTTATTGGTTTGCACATTATTTGACTAGTTTGGGATCGACGGGCTTCGGTTTGAGGTGTTAGAGAGGCGTGGGAGCCTATTATGGAACTTTGGAGCAAGGTAAGTCTCTTGTCTAACCCTGTGAGGGGGAAACTACCCCCTAGGTTATGTAATTGTTATGTGCTACTAGTTGTGGGTGCTACATACACATGAGGTGACGAGATTCATATGTAGCTAAAGCATGTTTATGTTCGGATAGACTTATGACTTTATTATGTAATATTTCAATTGTTTGAACTCATTCTGCTGGCTTAATTAATTAAATTTATAATTGAAATTGATTTAGAAATACATACATACATACATACGTACGTACATATATATATATATATATATATAGGAAGATCCTTATCACCTTGAGTTGCTGGCAAGTTATTTGAGAAACGGTAACGGTTATATTCACTTTATGCTCATGTAATGTATTGTAAGCACGTGTCTCATAATTAATTAAGTTCCTTCCTTTCTTGTGAAGTGAGCCGAATGCCTCGGCAATATAATAGATGCATCTATGGTTCTATCCGGTCGACCCTCGGCAACGTACACATTATTGTGGATCGGGCCGTACGACCTCGGAGTAATCGTGCGTTATATCGCTAGTAGTCCGAATACTCACGAGATTATCCTTCCACTGATGCCTGGCATTTTATATGATATTTATTAACTGTTAGATACTGACACTTGATACATCCGAACTGTTGAGATAGAGTACGAGACTAAGAAACTTATATCTTCAAAAGGAAATTTTTGGAAGATTATGTAATTTAGAGTTTTACCCCATTACTGCCGTTGTGCTTCATATCTACCTCTGATTTATCATATTGCTTTATTGGACCTCTAGTATGTGTCGATGTCGACCCCTCGTCACTACTTCTCTGGGGTTAGGCTAGATACTTACTGGTTACGCATTGATTTACGTACTCAGGCTACAATTTTGCCCTAAATGTGCAGGATCTAACAGGTTTATTTGGTGGTAACCTTGGTGCGTTGGCGCAGCTGCTGAGGAAACTTTATGGTGAGCTGCATTCTAGGTTTATTTGGTGGTAACCTTGGTGCGTTGGTGCAGCTGCTGAGAAAACTTTATGGTGAGCTGGATTCTAGGTTACGTATCGCAGCCCACAGAGTTCCCATCGTACTATTTACCTTATCTTGTCTTAATAACGTTCCAAACAGATGTTGTATTATTATTATACGTAGGCGAATTTTGAGGTATAATACGGGCATCGGGTTAGTGAACTTGCAGCTATTGTTATTAGAGGAGGTTACCATGGGCAAATGAGTTATGCAATGCTTTTTGTGGTATCAGCATGGGTACATGATCATGAGTCGGTTCACCGTGTGGAGATTGATACGGTGTTCGCATGTTAGAATCAAGTCTTGTAGTGAACTTTTGAGGTTGGAATTCGAGCTATAGCGCGTCGTTTGACGCTTTGAGGCCTTGAGTAGTTTCACTTCATGTATTATGACTTGTACATGTGGTCGGAATTGAATTTCGGGAAGTTCGGAGTTGATTTGGATGGAAAATTCTCAATTCGAAAGCTTGAAGTTGGAAGAGTTGACTCAGGTTTGGCTTTTGAGTAAACGATCTCGAAATCGAGATTTTAATGTTCCAATAGGTCATATGACTATTTCGGACTGGGCTTATGTTCGGGTTGAGTATCGGGTCGGAGACGTCTGAAAAACAACAAGGCATTGAAATTTTGCTGATCGATCCGATCAAGTTTTGGCTGGACCTGCGGATTATGACCATCAGTCAATTAATCAAATTCGTATGACTTATGTCATGACTCTATCGTCACTTGTCAGACTAAGATCGGAAGCTCGTATAGTGAGAATCTGAGGCTCAAAATGTTTCTCGTCATTACTCTCCGAAAAACGAGGGGACTACCTGTATACGGTCGAAATCGGGCTCGACTGTATACGGTCGAGATCGGGCTCGACTATTGCATGACAGATCTGGCTCGGAACGCGAAGGGTTGATGATCGACCCTGAGTTTCATCGAAGCATAACACGAGGTCAAAATGTCCGTCCTCGAGAACACCGAGCCCGTTATTCGGAACCGATCCTGACCCCGAACATGCTCGAGGGGAGATCACCAAACCGAAATAACTGAAAGCGAGAATATCCGTAATGGGACGAGCATCCCGGTGAGAATCTCAGCACAAATCAATGGAATCGTTTAATTAGCAAAATCAGGAGATTTTTTTACCTTATATAGAGTTGTACCTAAAGTAGGATTCCCCTACTGTATAAAGGGGGTCTAATTATTTTTAAGGACACTTTGAATCTCATAAAAAAAGATAGCAATAGATTGATTCTTTAGCAATTATTGGCTCATTATTCTGTTTTCAACCTCGATCGCAACATTTCTTGACCCGAGGGCGGTCAACATACAATGCTAACGTCGCTCAAGTTGTGTGGTTTTATTCCTTTTTATCATTAATTTTAATTACCATTTGATTTCTCATTTTTGTATCAAACTAGATCACGTATCCTTAAAACCGCGTATAAATTCAATTGTTATCAAATTTTGAGGGTAAACGCGAGTATATTCTTCTATGTTAAGTCTACTATCTCTTCACTCATCGAATGCAATACCAATCCAACAATGTTCTTCTAGGAGCTAGGAATAATTAAATAATTATGGCAAGACGAGTGCTAATTAGTTTAAGCACTTCTGTGAAACAATCGAAAAAAACGAAAAGGTATAAATGAAAGAAATAAAAAGTAACTTCTGCAAAGAGTGAAAAAATAAAAATAAAGATAAAATGAGAAGAATGAAGGGGAAATTACAACCCAAAAAAGAAAGTTAAAACAAAAAAACCTTCAAATGTGTAATTTAACTTCTCTTCAAATTTGTGCAAGCATTTCTTTTAGAAAACGGTTACGGTAGACAAAATGGTGTAGTTAACTGAATTGAAAAGGTGACTTCTGGATTTTTGTAGCACGGCACATATGTGAAACTAAAATGAGAATGGGGAGAAAGAACTTCGTTGACTCTCTAGCAGTGAAAAGAATAAATAATTTCTCTGCAACTTTTGAATTAAAATAGAATAAAATAGTTATGTGGAAGGTTAAATAGTGGTAGCAACCAACCGTATGCTACATTGAATTTCCATTGAATTGGAAAGTTGTAATACGTAAGTATAGGACAACTTGCAACGATTGGACTTTTTGTTAAATAATAATGTAAATGGAAGAATAAAGGAAATTGCAAAATTTTGAGAAAAAAGATAAATTACCTTCCTAGTCATAGAATGTGCCATGACATCTCTTCAATATATATATATATATATATATATTTGGAGGTAACCGATTATTGAGGACGTGTGTTTACGGTTCAGAGGAGGATCGTATAATGTACCTATATTTGTTTTCACTGTTTGATTACTATGCTTGATACTTAGTTACTTTCTACAGTATTTGGTTTATTGGACCACCAGTAAGTGTTGATGTCGACCCCTCTACTTCTCCGGGTTTAGGCTAGATATTTACTGGGTACGCGTTTATTTACTTACTGATGCTACACTTCTGCACTTATTGTGCAGGTATACATATATTTATGGTGGTCTTTTGGGCGCAAAGATTGCAGGGGACTTTACAGTAAGTTGTATCTAATGTCACGATCCGCAGCATACGGAGTCTCCTTCATAATTATTTGCATTATCTTGTCTATCTTGTATTCCAGACAGATGTTGTGTTGTTATTGTACCTTCTATGATACCGAGTTTTGGGGGTTACCGATGGATGTTTACTATTGTAGTTCACGTTATTATTATCCTTTCACTTTATAATTTATTTATATTCGAAAATTTGTAAAGAGTAGCACTGGTTTCTATGAGTTCCGGATTTTACTCTTTTATTGAATGGTATTCATGATTTCAACAATATTAAAATGAATAATTAAGTCAGTAATTTACCGTTGGCTTGCCTAACGGCGACGCTGGGCGCCATCACGGCTTATAGTGGATTTTCGGTTGTTACTGCTTGGTATAAAATTTTTAGGTTCAGTTAGGTCTCATGAGTCACGAGCAATTCTAGTAAAGTCTTGCGGATTTGTACGGAGACGTATGTACTTTTCTTTAAGAGGCTACATGGCGGTTAGGAGTACTTCCATTCTTGATTCCTTATCGTGCGATTTGATTCCATAGAATCTTATGCCTTCGTTTCCTTCCTACTCATTCATATATTATGTGGAGTGCTTGTTATCAATCGGGCACCGACGAGTTGTGAAGATACTACAGATGCAGTGCAGGATGTTATTCCTTATGAATGCGAGCGGACCATTATCGTCGCCTTGTGGGGGAGTATTCCCCATTTCAGCCTGCTTTCCGTATTTCCTGTGGTCGAGATTTGATTTCTCCGAATTTCCCGAAATTCTTATTAATATTGTGGTGTCGCCGACCTTGGTTGAATGAATTGAGGCTCATCGGCATGTTGGTATTCATTTGTTTGCCGCTAGGCGCAGCTTAGTGAGATGGAACCTAAGAGGAATTTGTCAGAGATGGTTGTGTGTTGCGACTTCAGGATCGAATCGGCGTTTTCCAGTATTTATGGTTTGAAAGAGATGATCTCTGAGGTGGTTTCCATGCTTCAGAAATTTTGAATGTGACGAGAAGGGCTTGATTGGAATGTAGGAAAAAGTGAAGTATTCGATCATTGTCTTGGGTGCAGTATGGCTTCGAGTTTCAAACACGTTCTTAGACCTTTGGGTGATGTTAATAAATGAAGAGATTCTTACGGCTAGTGAATTAGTGTGGGCCGAGGGAGGTTAGTTGATTTCATGATGGATGTAACTAGAGCAATGACGTTGAAGAAGGTTCATATGAGGTTACATAGGTAGGCTATCTCCTGTGAGAAGGTTAGCAATTGCGTAGTTGATGAGGTCCCTACGAAGAGTTCTACTTTCTGCCCAACATAGGATGCATGTACTAAGATGTGAGCTTGGATCGCTTGAAGAATATGGTGCGACGGTTAGGAGGTGGAGCGTACGATTGTGGCTAATAATTAAGGATGTGTTACGATTAGTCCAACAAGAAATTATGAGAAATTTGGGCTGAGCAACTGTGTGGGATCATGGTATATGGGAAGAAAGGGTAGTTGTGGGGTCTGGATTTATGTGGTTGTAGCGTAAATCTACATGGGGGAGCCCACAGTCTACGATTAGTATGCTTGTGTAGTTTCTGATTATCGATGTATTGATGGATTACTTGTGATCAAGAGGTATTTTGGAGAAGGTATTTGACGTATGTGTGTTACATTTTGCAATATTGATTCATGTGCAAGTGTTGGGGATGAATCAGAATTGATTCTTCTTGTGAATATGATGGGCAAGGAAAAGAATTAATCTGGTTGCTTATTTGAAAGTGTTCATGTGCTAGCAGAGCACTAGGGATTGGTTACATATTCAGGACCAGATCAGAGTGGGTGACTCTCAATAATGGTTCCAGTGGGTTCAAGAATTTAAGTACGGTGTTTAAAGGCTTCGAGTTCGTTATTTGGCTGAGGGCCGTGTTTTTGCAGCAGAGTGTGAAGAATACTTTGGGAATTTCTACGTTATCATCCGGTCTATAATGCAAAATTAGAGAAATGGGAGAAACAACTCTGTATTCGTAGGAGGTCGTTCAGAACGGGTATATCAGTTGTAGATACTATTGAGTGCATATGGAGAGTATGAGGTGGCTGTTGGGTACTGAGACGATTTGTTATCGTGATTTGGGTCACTCGGGATAAGTGTTGTTTGAGGTATGTTATGTGTTTGAATGGAGCTATTATTAGTTGAGGGTAAATTTGAAAATGTTGGGTAAGTTAGTAATGGTTTGGATCAGCATGGTTGTGGAAATGATTAGTTCCTTCGTTGGGTTAAGCTATACATGTGATTCGTGGCTATATGTCCTGCCTTGTTATGTGTAAATGAATCCCGAAAGAGTTATGGTGGTTTAGACTACAATTTTGAACTTGATTTTCTGCGGATGTGGGAATTTGGCTGCATGTTGTAATGGTTCGTCTGAAATAAGTGGAGTGAAAGGGGTTCTAGCTGACGAAGTGTGTATTCTACTAGTGGTTCAGGGGTTATGATGAAATTCTTGGACTCTCGCATCACGACATGCTAGATGCAGTGAGCAGTATAAGTTGGGGATCAAGGTTGCGATGCGGTTTCTATAAGAATGTCACGAGCTCGGAGAAGCACAGGAAGATTTCAGATGTTCGAAGTATGCTAGAACTATTTTCGGACAGCCTCATGATGGTCTGTTTTGTGGAAGAAGTATTGGGTATTGAAATGCGGATGCTTGATTAGCATTATGGAAATAGCATGGTTGATGGCCATTATTGTTCGGATTTTACTACCTGGTGCGGAATGTTGCGTGGGTATATCCCACTAGAAAATTGTATAAGTGTGACATGTTAGTCATTCGACATCAGAGATTTAAATCAGGTATGGAGATTTTGGTACAGTCACCAATGGAAGAGGTTATGACTGAGAGGCGCTCTATTCCTTTGGTTGTGGACTATGGGAGTTTGTTCCAGATATACGGCTGCTCTTAGGTGTCATGGATGGGGTCATTGTGAATCCTTGCGAAAATATCGGCCGATTATAGGAAGATCAGAATCGGCTTGAGGTCCACTAACAGATCTAATGCGAATGTACGCTCGACATCAGGCTGAATGTGATAATTTTAACATAGCATTGCTAATGGAGGAGTCTTCGGGTGTTGGATTTTATTCCCGTCGTCCGCTATTCTATGTAATACTATATTATGCCATGTGGGTTGTGAGACGATTTGATTGTTCGCACGTGTGTTGTGGTCTTTTGTAGCTTGTCGTTATTGCACCTTAGTCATTCTAATGTTTTTGTAGCGTGTGGTGCTATCTGTCTCCCAAGGGTCGTATTTATGCACTTGGCGTAGTTGTGGTCGATATTCGAACATCCTGTAGGTATGAGCATTATGGCTCGATGAGTATTTCCTTAATGATTGTTATGTGTGGATCGGGTGGCACGCCACCGCGAGTATGATATTTTTATTGGGTTGCACGGTGCAACAGCGAGATGTTAAGTACTTTTCCCTATTCTTATTTTTGTGTGTCTTGCTTCTCATCTTTGAGAAAGGTTCATAGCATCTGTTTGGACGTTTTATTTGTTACGCAGGCTGGATAGCTCTTTGATATAGTCTATTCTTCCTTATGTGGCATATTCGAGTTGTAGCTTGTTAGAGCACGATGGCGACATATGAGACTTTAGTTAGTGTTTGAGGTGGCTTATTACCTGAGCAACTTGACTGGGTGAGACGAGGTTACTGGACCTGAAATCAGTGCGATCATATATATGTAATGTATATTAAAAAGAAAATGGCAACGATTAGTTCAAAATAAGGAAAAGGTTCTTGTGAAGCGGAGAGACTCCAGTAAGTTTTGTTTTGCCAGGTAGTTATATAGTTCTGCGTGTCATTTTCATTGTTGTGGTATTTCTAGGGTTGGATAAAGGCTTATGCGCATTTTGAGGTATACTACGGGCATCGAGTCAGTGAATTTGCAGTTGTTGTGCTTGGAGGAGGTTACCATGGGCAAATAAATTATGCGGTGCATTGTGTGGTATCAGCATGGGTGCATGATCATGTGTTGGTTCAGCGTGTGGATATTGATACGTTGTTCGTATGTTAGAATCAGATGTTTTAGAGAAATTCGAAGGTTGGAATTTGGTCCTAAGGCTTGTTGGCTAAAATAAAAGGTAAGATCTTCAATCTGGCTCGAGCTAATGTGCTCACGTGGGTAGTGGTGGAGCGGGTAGATGCACGAGGTATTAAACCATAATTTTAGTCAATTCCAAAACGATTCTTGACACGTTCGAGGACGAACGTAAGTTTAAGTAGAGAGAATGTAATGACTCGACCGGTCATTTTGAGCTTTAGTGCGTCTTTCGGCGGTTTGAGGGGTTGACTAGTTTCACTTCATGTATTATGACTTGTACTTGTGGTCGAAATTGAATTTTCGGAAGTTCAGAGTTTATCCGGATGGAAAATTCTCAATTCGGAAGCTTTAAATTGGAAGAGTTGACTAAGGTTTGACTTTTGAGTAAACGATCTCGAAATTAGGATTTGAAGATTCCACTAGGTTCGTATGTTGATTTTGACTACGATATAGGAAATGGAATTAAGAATAAATTATATATTTGAGTTCATGGTGTCATGGGTAATGTTCATCTTCAAAAATTTTCGGAATCCGGGCACGTGGGCCCGAGGGTTGACATTGGTGACTTTTTGAGCGGAGTTGGGAATTGTTATAAATTAATAAATTATGATGTTGGAGTATGTTTTTATTGTTTTTTCTGATTGTTTGACTAGTTTTGGATCGATGGGCATCGGTTTGAGGAGTTAGAGACACAGTGGAGCCGGTTATGGAACTTCGGACCGAGGTAAGTGTCCTGCTACATATTTTTATTGGTTTTCCTGATTGTTTAACTAGGTATGATCTTGATTTCATGCTACGTGTTGTCGAAGCTACACATATACGAGGTGACGAGTGTCTGTGCGTATGCTAGAATTCCTGATTATGTCCTGGAAGACTAAGATTTTGGGTAGACTAAGATTTACGCCATATTTTAAATGTACTATCTGTGTTATCCTTGCCTGTTTAATTACTTTATTCCGCATTACGACCTGAGATTAGACTTGGGTAGAGTAATGGACTCGCTATTTTAGGAATTGGAAGAGCTACTTGATCAGCTATAAAAATTGAGCTTCCCTTACGAATTTCTCCCGCATTGGGATCGGGCCATTCGCCTCGGCAGGATATTGTAAAATACTCTTATGGGATCGGCCCATTCGCCTCGACAGGATATTGTAGATCACTGTTATGGAATAGGGCTGTTCGCCACAGTGGGATATGATAATACTCTTATCAGATCGGGCCATTCGCCTCGACAGGATATTGTAACACACTCTTATGAGATAGGGTCGTTCGCCTCCGAAGTATCATGTAACACAGTTTTATGGGATCGGGTCGTTCGCTTCGACAGGAATTGTAACACACTCTTATGGGATAGGGTCGTTCACCTCGGCGGGATATGATAACACTCTTATGGGATCGGGCTGTTCGCCACGGCAGGATATTGTAACACACTCTTATGAGATAGGGTCGTTCGCCTCTGTAGTATCATGTAACACAGTTTTATAGGATCAGGCCGTTCGCCTCGGCAGTATCATTTAACACACTCTTATGGATCGGGCCGCTCACCTCGGGAACTTCTTGAATACACTTATGGGATCGGGCCGTTCGCCTCGGCAGTATCATGTATCACACTCTTATGGTATCTGGTCGTTCACCTCGACAGTGTCATGTATAACACTTTTATGAGATCGGGCCGTTCGCCTTGACAGCTTCATGAAATACTCCTGTAGGATCGGGTCGTTCGCCTCGGCAGCATCGTTTGTAATATTTGACAAGAAGCTTCGTACCCGTGAGCTTTCCCTGACTTAAGTTGTGATGACCTATCTGGTAGGGACCGTATTATATATACTCCATTTGAGGAGGTAACCGATAATTGAGGACTTCTGTTTACTATTTAGAGGAGGATTGTATCATGTACCTGTATTTGTTTTCATTATTTGATTACCATGCTTCATACTTGTTTACTTTCGATTGTATTTTATTTATTGGACCACTAGTAAGTGTTAATGTCGACCCCTCGTCACTACTTCTCCGGGGTTATGCTAGATACTCACTGGGTATGTGTTGATTTACATACTCAGGCTATACTTCTGCACTTATTCTATAGGTATATATATATTTCTAGTGATCTTTTGGGCACATAAGGCGTAGCTATTGCGTGGGACTTTACGGTGAGCCACATCCCCTGTTACGATCCGCAACATATGAAGTCTCCATCATAATTATTTACATTATCCTATCTATCTTGCATACTAGACAGATGTTGTATCGTTATTGTACCTTTTAGTGGATGCTCAAGCGCTTGTAACACAGGGTTTTAGTCGTTCCAGATGGAGGTTCACTATTGTAGTTCACGTTATTATTATCATTTCACTTTATGATTTATTTATATTCGGAAATTTTTAAAGAATAGCACATGTTCCTATGAGTGCCAGATTTTACTCTATTATTTAATAGGATTCATGATTTCTGAAATAATAAAATGAATAATTAAGTTGGTAATTCACCGTTGACTTTCCTAACGGCAACGTTGGGCGCCATTATGGACTATAGTGAATTTTCGATTGTGACAACATGACTTACAGAAGAAGTCACAATCATTTCAACACAAAAATAAGAACAAATAACCAAATACAGTCAAAATACAAGTGAGATGATTTAAGGAAAAACAATAACCGTTCAAATCAACAAGCCTTTCAATGTAGAATGTACAACAAAATCACACCGAGGTAGCATGCCTTATATCCACATTTCACAAATCACAATCACAATCACAATCTTCTTTATATCTCCGCGTGAGCCTTGCCTATATTTTTGAAAATATTTTTCCCGAAATAGGTTCACGCGCTTTAGCCCCCATATCTCATTGTGTGGCTTCAAGTAATTCCCTTACTAGCAATAGACATATAAACCCCACCTTATCTCGCCACACGCACATCAACCCCTATCCTTATACCGCCGCATGTGCATCGATATTGTAACACAATATCAACTCGCACCATCCGTAACCCCATGACACAACATTACCAAATCAAGAAAAAACAATGTTACCATAAGACATATCCCATAGCTCAACCACAATGTGTATAAGAATCTCAATAATAACAACAATGAAGATATTTCCATTAAATAGCAACTTCAAATTAGACGCATAACTAAGGCTCGAAAAGGAAAGAGAAAACACGAACTGGCAACTACAAATAAATACATGAGAATAACTCCACAATGGATGAAATAGCATGTAATAAAACTACCACTAAATGCATATAAGAGTAAGCTCGGCAAATAAAAAGTAAAACATGTAATAGCAAATTTATCTAAAGCATATAAGAGTAAACTGGACAACGACAGATAGGGCAAATACTAGCAACTTCAATTAAATGCCTAAAAGTGACCTAGGAGTCTAAATCGGTCAATTGTTCACATATAAGCCCATGTACACACTCGTTACCTCGTATATACGTCTTTCACATAATTCAAATAGTACAATTAAACCAAAATTCTAAGAGGCAGTCCCACCACACAAAGTTAGGCAAGATACTTACCTCAAGCAAGCTAAATCAATCTATTAATTAGCTCTTCCCACGCAAATCCACTTCTGGACGGCTCGAATCTAGCCAAAATAACTGAATATCATTAATAAAAGCCATAGCAACTAATTTCGGATAATAAAGATTCGATCTTTAACTAAAATCAAAAGGTCTACCCAAAAAGTTAACCCTGGGCTCGCACCTCGGAACCCGACAAAACTCAAAAATTTCGAACAACCATCCTGATATGTGTCCAACCATACCAATATCATTCAATTCCGATTCAAATCAGCCTTCACATCATCAATTTATGTTTTAGAAAGTTTTTACTAAAATCCCCAAATTTTCAAATTCAAATCATTAATCAAACACTAAAATAGAGGTTAGAATTATGAAATAATAGCAAATTCGAGTAGAAAACACTTACCGCAAACAAAATAGTAAAAGTTCCCACCAAAATAGCCCAAACCCGAATTCCAAAACCTTGTGAGAAAAAGTAACAAATTTCTGAAAAAAGAAAAAAAATGCATCAGTTGTCCTAGCTTGAATCAGGTCTTAGAAGATCCGAAAACTTCCAGTTGATAAACCCATCATGATCCTGGCGAGATTATGCCCAAGATAGCTTCTTCAATCACCCAATTTGGCCTTAAAATGAGTTGTACTTTCATAATTACGTGCACCAGGAAAAAAAAGTTTATCAATAAGAAAATCTTCGTTTTAGCAACCAAAACTCATTTGGAACCACCCGAACACAGACCATATATGCATTTAAATCATAAAGCACACTATAAATCTGCTCGCAAACTCAAAATACCGAAAATAGGTATTCGTGACCCGGTATTGTCCATGGTCAAACTTCAAATTATTAACTTATCTAGTTTCTCAACAAATTATCCAAAACACACTCAAGCCTCTCGGGACCCCATCCAATCATACCAACAAGTATAAATACATCATCCAAACTTATCTAAAGCCTCAAAACACCCACAAAAATATCACAAAAAAGAATTGAGGCTCAAACTGAATAGATTCTCTTCAATTTTTAAATCTTCATTCTTTCAAAAGAATGTCTGAATCACACTTAAGCACTTTGGATTACTTTAAAACTTTGCATACAAGTTCAACTCCACTATGCAGACCTATCCAAATTCTCGGAAAATAAATTGAAGTGCAACAACATCAATGTCAACTCTTAGTCAAGCTTATGATTCTTAAGTTCTTCAAATTGCTAACCTTCGACAAATATTGTTGAATTCTTCTAGGAATCTCCAAAACCAAATCCGAACGTACGTGCAAGTCCAAAATCATCATACAAACCTATCAGACAAAACCAGAGTTCGAATCCATTTACCAAAAGTCAAATCTTGGTCAACTCTTCCAATTTAAAGCTTCAAAGTTTCACGACCCCAATTTCCCACCTTAGGATGTCGTGATGGCACCTCGTCTCCAAGACTAGGTAAGCCTAACACATTCTGATTTGATAATAGAATTGAACTATTTAATCATTAATCATAAATCATTAAATAACAAACATAGCCGCAAGTGGCCAATAGTTATACATTTCGCAAAACCGGTAGTACGGAGTCATAAGCACTACTAAAAAACAATAAATATTTTAAACACAATATTGTTTTCAATTACAATTTAATAGTTGCATAATGAAGTAAGATGGTGACTCCGACGGCTGCTAACGTCAAGCAGGTAAACCCTGAAATCTCCCCCCGCATAGACGCAACACTCAACAACACGATCAGAATACCTGGATCTGTACAAAAATGTACAAGAGCATATCATGAGTACACCATAACGGTACCCAGTAAGTATAAAGTCTAACCTCAGTAGAGTAGTGACGAGGCTAGGTCAAGGCACCCACTAGAAATAGAAACCTGTTCAAGATATACGTAATCTAACAATGGAAAGAACATCAATGTAAGACAACTAGCGGAAAGATTATTGATTTACAACCAACAATGAAGTAATAGCAATACAAATAGCAGCAAGTAGCAATGAAGTAATAAAGAAACAACATAATCATAACATTGACAAGATGTAAATAAACTCAAATAAAGAAAAACGGATGACAACTCAAATAATCAAATCGCTCCCAACACATAGACTTACAACAAGAATTACCCCGAGGCACCACACCTTATAAACTATGAGTCATGAACCACAATTTCCAAATCTTACACATATGGCACCTTGTGCCCACAACAACAATCACCTTCGCACGGCAAGGTCCACGTACTACCATGTACATTGTATCTGTGACAAATATCAATTTAGATGAACGAGAGATATATTTAGATACAATAAAACTAATAAAGAAAGGTGTCAACTGAAATAATTAGTTTATTCTAGAAATCATGTGAAGTAAAATAATATACAATTTATATAAAACAGAGTATCGGATGGGTTTGGTTTAGAAATCAATAAAATTGAGTGAAAGTATCATTTTTAAACAAAGCAAATCATCAGTTAAATTAACAAATTAAATATAAAATATGTTAAAAAAACATGATAACAATTTTATGTAAGGTCAACATCTAATAGTGTGATGAGTATAATTTGAGAACCCAATTATAGTGAAAGTGTGATAACTATAGAATAATAAGGCATCTAGTGAGATAACGACTTCTATCTTAAGAGGCACATGAATAAAGCATATTAAAAATTCTTTTATTTAAACCATTATGTTACCAAGAACTCAAAATAATATGATATAGTGACTCCACGCAATTAAATTCACATCGACAATTAATTCACCAAGTTATAACGAAGGCACAGATTGGCATGTTAAAGCAACACAACAAATCACGTAGAATGCATGACTCACACATAAAACCACAGTAGTTCCAACACCAAGATAACAGCGAATAACCAAACACAATCAAAATCCGGATGAATGATTGAAGGAAGAATAATGACCATTCAAATAAACAAGTTGTTCCAGCATGGAATGTACAACGAAAAGCACAACCGAGGTATCGCCTTGTATTCACATTTCACAATTTCAATCGCAATCTTTCCTTATACCACTTGCAAGAGCCTCACATTTAGTTTTGAAAATCATTTTTCCCAAAATAGCTACACGCGTTTTAGCCCATCTTATCTCATCGCGTGGCTTCAATGTCACGCCCCGACCTTGGGAGCGCGATTGGCGCTCAATCGAGATACCCTAGCCAAACAATCCTGCTAGATGCCCTCTACCCAACTTTACCCACTAACCATATAAGAATCAAGACAGGTGATAGACATTGGAAAAAATCAAGTGTTCGTCATTATTTTCCCATTACCCAAAGGATATTCATTATGATTCCCAAAATAATACAAGTTTATAGATATGATGAAAAATGGGTTTGCGCAAATACCGACACTTACTAGTTTAATTCCCATTATCAAACACCACACATAACCTGTCTACGAAGCCTCTAAGTACAATAGAAGAGTAGTATGGAAGTGCCGGGGCCTTCGACAAGGCCCCGGCAATACCTCAAAATATAAAATACAATGTCAAATGACATGAAGCCCGGAACATATTAGGGCTCACAAAAATCTGCTAAATATACAGTAACTGCTAACGAGGAACGAAATCGCCCGCTGACGAACCACCTGAATCCACTGAAAATGTAGCGCCCCGACAAAAGGGATGTTAGTACATATGGAATAGTACTAGTATGTAAAGCTAAAACACCTATTCAAGGAATTAGAAATACAACATGAACATGATGAATCATGGTAACAATAAAAGGCTTAGTTAGCCGTTAAAGCCACAACAGATTTATTAAAAGCTTTCAATAACATTTATAAATTCGTAAGTCGGGGATCCTCTACCACTACCTTTATACAATGCAGTCCTGCCTCCTCACCCCAATGTATGCGAGTGGAGGTGCAATCACGATACCCTCAACGCAACACAACGCTGCCTTGCCGTCACGCCCCAATGTATGCGGGTGGAGGTGTTTCACAACATTACCATCCCTACACGAAGTGGCCCTGCTGCCTCACCCCAATATATGCGGGTGGAGGTGTATCACAATACCATTATCTCTACAAAAAGCGGCCCTGCCGCCTCACCCCAATATCTGCGGGTGGAGGTGTATCAAAATACATAAATCTCTACAAAAAGCAGCCTCGCTGCCTCACCCCAATGTATGCGGGTGGAGGTGTAATCACAATACCATAGCTCAAAATTCCCATAATGATGATAGTTTGTAAAACGGTTCCTCTTCAAATCAACCATTTGGCACGTTTGGCCATAGCAAGAGTTGGTTCATAAGGTTTCACCATATGAGAAATTAGGTGTTTGATTACATTGATTTCATACAAGGTTTTCTTCCCAAGAAGGGGGTATAACATAGTTAAGTCACAATAGAAACTCTCTAATACATCATTCTATCTCGAAATACTTTTTCCCCTAAAGGGCAGTACACCATTTCAACTAATGAATATATAAGAGCTCAAAACATTTTGGAAATACATACAAAGGATAAAATTAATTAAGATAGCCAAATTTGGGCATGACCTTACTATATAAGCTTTTAGGCACATCTATTTTTCAAAGTCAATTTGAAAGAGTTGAATCAAGGCCTATTTCATAACCTTTCTCACATCATTTCATTTCCTCGGCACCATTGGAAACAAGTATAACTTTCATTCTTGACACGTTGGCCACACTTTTGTCAAGACCCGAAATCACAACCCGGTCGTGATGGCGCCTTTCATGAAGACAAGGCCAGCCAATTCAAACTAATCCTCATTTTTAAGCAGTTAATTTAACAAAAAAAAAAAAAACAACACAACACCGTTTAATAGCAGTCATTTGCGGAATAACATAGTGAACCATCCCAACAACAGCCCGAAACCGGGGTGTCACAAAGTCATGAGCAACTAAAGAAATCCTAATAACAAGATTACTATTACAATATCTCTGGCACAATTGTTTGAAGAAAGTTGAAATAACAATATAAAGAGATACGGGGCTGCGGACGCCAGCAGCTACCTCGTAGTCTCTGAGTCACTGCTCTGACAATCGTAGTCAATGCCTCAGAGCGGAATCAATAACACCTGAACCTACACACATGGTGCAGGGAGTAATGTGAGTACTTCCAACTCAGTGAGTAGCACATATAAATAATGACTGAAAGTAAGGAAACACGTAAAGCACAAGGCAATGCATAATGAAGCAGTAAATCAGTAAGAAATCATTTAAAAATCTTGCCAGCTCTGGTTACCAGTTGTCATTGTTACCAACCATAATCTACAGTTGTCATTGTTACCAACTGTAATATTCCTGGGCTCAGTATCAATCTCACAGCTCATGTTTACCAGTTGTCATTGTTACCAACTGGAACCTACAGTTGTCATTGTTACCAACTGTAACATCTCTGGTTACCGGTTGTCATTGTTACCAACCGTACCCTACATTTGTCATTGTTACCAACTGTATTATCTCTGGTTACCAGTTGTCATTGTTACCAACTATAATCTACAGTTGTCATTGTTACAAACTGTAATATATCTGGTTACCGGTTGTCATTGTTACCAACCGTAACCTACAGTTGTCATTGTTACCAACTATATTATCTTTGGGTACCCTGCGCTCACTAGGGGTGTAAAGACTCCGGGAGGGGCCCCTTACGGCCCAAGCGCTATACCAAGCCACCTCGTGGCATACATCTAGGCCCTCGGCCTCATATTAATCAAGCCACCTCGTGGCTTATATACAGTATCTCAGGCCCTCGGCCTCATATCACTCAGTAAAACCTCACACTTGGCCCTCGGCCGCACTCAGTCAGAAAATCATCACAAGCCCTTCGGGCATAGTAAAACACTTGTTCTCAGCCCAAACATTATTTCACATATTGTGTAAATCTCAAAACTGAGTAAAAAGTGGCTGAGTTGTACAACAGTGGAAACAACATGACCGACTTCAAGTAATAAGTACAAATAGTAAGAAAATAGTGATAAAAATCCCCGGAGGGTTCAAACAATTGGCACGAAGCCCAAATATGGCAATCGGCCCAAAACATGATGATATCAAATAGGTTTCAATCAAATGTTAGTAAAAATCATCAATCGGGACGGACCAAGTCACAGTCCCAGCAGTAGACGACCCCACACTCAACATCGAGCGTGTGCCTCACTTCAATATAGCACTACGATGTGCAAATCCGGGGTTTTGAACCCTCATAACATCATTTACAATCACTACTCACCTCGAACCGACTAAATTCTTAGCCCACGACGCCTTTGCCCTTTGAATTGGCCTCCGCGCGCGTCGAATCTATCCAAAATTAGAACTAATATGTCACAATATGTTGAGGGAACAAGGCCCACGCGAAAACAATCAATAAATACTAAGAAATCCCTAAATTAGCAAAACCCGAGCCCCCGGCCCACTTCTCTAAATTCAGTAATTTTTTTGCCTCAACGGGTTCCTTCTCTTCCTACGAGTTCAACCATACAAGATTTATCAAATTCCGACATCGGTTCGACCTCCAAGTCTTAAAATCTAAACTTAAGGGTTTTTCCACAATTTTTCCCAACTTAATCACAATTACAAGCTAGAATAGCAGTAGGTTTGGGTAACGGAAAATGGCTTTGCATGGCAAATGGGCACTAATTTCTATTTATAAAGGGGTCAAAAATCGGGAGAAAAATACCCCTGTCCGGCCTTATATGCGATCGCATATCTGTCGCAGAACAGATATGCGGTTCGCATATTTGGAGTGGCCACCGCAAAAGTGGCCCTAGCCTTCACCTCAATTTTAACATGAAGCATGGTTTGCGGTCCGCATTTCGACCGCATTCTTGACGTAGATTTTTGTCCAAAAGTTCTGTCCCGGTATGCGGTCTCAGCATATTGAAATGCGGTCTGCATTTCAGAAATGCGACCGCATTTTTTGGTATTACATTTGGTTCAGTTTTCTGTCTCAAGTGTGGTCTCGATGTCAGATATGCGGTCCGCATGTTAGATATGCAGTCCACATTTCCTACCGCATCTCTGACATGAACTTTGCCCAGCAACCTGCCTGGGTTTGCGATCTCTTGGAGAGATATGCGGTCCGCATTTGAGAAATGCGACCGCATTCTCGACACTATGTTTTCTGCAACTTTCTTTTCCAACGATGAATTAGTCCGGTTAACTACCCAAAACTCAACCGAAGCCTCTGGAATCTCAACCAAACACACCAACATACTCCATAACATCATTAAAACTTTTTCCAACCTTCGGAACGCTCAAACAACCTCCCAACACTAAATTCCCGTCGGATTCAAGCCTAAGGATTTCAAAATCCTCTAAATCCCTCTGTTGATCTAAACCTAACCAAACCTTGTCCGAATGACCCGAAATTTCTCATGCAAGTCCTAAATCACATATCAAAGCTACAGCAGCTTTCAGAATCCTATTCCGACCCTCGGATCAAAATCTCGCCTAACACCCGGAAATTATCAAAATGCTAACTTCGCCAATTCAACTCTAATTCTACACCGAACCTCCAAAACTAATTCTGATCCCACTCCTAAGTCATAAATCATCTCCCGAAACTAACCTAACCATGGGAACTCACATCCGAGCCCTCTAACCCATAAGTCAACATCCGGTTGACTTTTCGGTTTAAACATTCTTGAAGGAGACTAAGTGTTTTGCTTCTTACCAAGTCCACCCCACACTCAACTACTCGACTTTGTTACGTTAAACACAGATGAAGAAACATAATGAGACAGAAAATGGGGAAGATAGGGCAGCAACCCACGAGACGACTGGACGGGTCGTCACAACTTTATATCTCCAACCCATTTCCTTCACTTTCAAACATCCATATAGATTATCAATAACAAGGCATTTATCCTCAAGACTTTAGATTTACATTTGAGCAAATAACCAAATTAAGGGTCTTAGGCACATGTGATTTCTTACACTATTTGACATGCTAGCTTTCATTAGAATCAAGTTTTCAAATCATAACACATTAACACACAACCTACGCTTAATCACGCTTAATCACTTTCTCAAATTGTAGCTCAACATAACAAGTACATTTGGAATACAAATTGAACGCATATATCTCTTGACACAAGGCTTATTCGGAATAATCAATTAATAATGAGCACCACCGGACAAGTCCATTGTGGGGTTCAATTCTAAAAGAGGAGTTTAGCAAACATACCTGGAATTCGCCCCTTTATTATACGACAATGTTCCACCACACTAAACAACTTCAATCTATAACAATGCAACACAATTTCACCAATATTAGTAAGATTTCTATACTTTAAGTCAGTTAGAATTTTTATCAAACATCTAGTGCGCATATCTTTCTACAAGCTCCTCCAATGGAATTTCTTCATCTAACAACCACCTTCCACACAAATGATTTACCTCACAACTTCTATTAGCACATGCATGCCTAACACTTCACTCCCAACCCATAAATTTTATCAATTAATTCATTTTATAATATCTACAATGCCAACATAACCTAGGTTAGGCACTTACGGATCCCAATCACCATCCCATAATTCATAACACATATTCCTTACATAATTAATCACCATAGATTAGATAGAGATGGTAGACATACCTCTTATAGTGATACTCTTGAGAATCCCAATTTGTACTGTTATTGACCAATTAGGGGATTTGAATGGAAATCTGTGGATCTCCATGATTAATCCTTATTATATAAGTGTTTAGGAGTATTAATCAACTCTAAATACTCCAAAAACATTACTTGGTTCATGGGAGGGAAGCATAGGATGGATTCCCCTTGATAGAGCAAGCCCTAGCTCAAAGAAATGACTTAGCCACTCTCTCTACCCGGCCTTGGGGGTATTTATAGGCTCTTACATCTGCGGCCGCGCACCTGGGCAAGTAACCATGCATCTGGTCGCGCACACAAGGCAAAATACCCTCTAATATGTGGTTGTGCATCTGGGAGTTCTATCACCACCTAAGTCTTTATCTTGACGGTGTTCTATACCTTTGAGGTCAGATCTTGTGCTAATTGAAACATTCTTTCCACTTAATGTATTTAACGGGTATGAGGTCCGCTTAGCTGACTCGCCTCACTAACCTGATATTTACCCTTTTTGCATACATTATAGACATCCCCCTTATCCTTATTCCAAGCCTTCATGGCGGAAGCAACAATATCTCTAACCGTTTTTTGTGTGGGCCTTTTGAATTTCTCAAGCCTACCAGCCCTAACGTGCTCTCGCGCATACTCACAACACGACGCCAAATGTTCCTTCTTGCATGTCGGGCAGATCGGGATAGGTGTACCCAACCTAGGACATTTGATATTCTTGGTGCCCCCTCTTTCCACAACCATAACGTATTTGAAGAGTCATCCAACATGAACCTGAGTGGCGCTTCTTACATATCAAACATTACGGCTTATTGGTTCTAACAATCCTCGTTTATTTATTAAGTGCTCTCATCACATTATTCGGTGGCGCTATACATTGATAGGAACAAGGATAGTTCCCCTAGCAACTAGTTCTTTCAGTCTCTCCTCGATGTCTCGAACTCGTGGGTTTCTCATCTGGAAATGAGACATGACGAGGAAATTAACTTCAAAAATATTACAAGTTTATAAATATGATAAAAAACAGGTTTGCCCAAATACCAACACTTACTAGTTCAATTCCGAACATCAAACACCACCTACAACTTGTCTACAGAGTCTCTAAGTACAACGGAAGAGTAGTATTGAAGTGCCGACGATAAGGCCCCGGCTGTACCTCAAAACATAAAATAATTTGTCAAGTGACATGAAGCCTGGTACATAGTAGGGCTCACCAAAATCTGCTAAACATAGAGTAACTAATAACGGGGATCAAAATTGACCGCTGAACAACCACCTGCATCCAGCGAAGATGCAGCCTCTCCGACAAAAAGGACGTTAGTACTGTGGTGTCCTGGCAAGCCTCCCAATGCCCAGCGCCATGGTCAGCCCCGTGGTCTCGGCAGCTCCAAGTGACAAGCGCGCAGGCATCTCTGTCGCCCCACTGATAACCAGCGCCAGCGTCCAGCCACAAGCAGACAGACTTGTTACTACCTTGTAGAAGACTAAGTCCTTTTCATTGTAAATGTAGAGTAGATTTACTTCATTTTCTTTTAGTGTACTCCTACTGCTTATTTAGATAAAGTCATGTAACATTGGTTTATTTTTTTTAAAGAATTATTAGGGGGGATCAAACATTCAATACTTTCTAGCAAGCAAACAATTCTCTGTACTGGTGTCTCTCCCCCTCGACATCGCGTAGCTTTTCTTTAATAGCTTTAATTTATGCAATCAAGCTTTCTTTCATACTCAATTCTCTTTTCTGTTCTCAGTTGCTCACGACATTGATTTTCCCGTACGACATTGACAATCTAGTCTAGCATACAGAGGGAACCTCGCTTGGCAGACAACAATTGCACAGACATTGATTGCTTAGCCTTACGTCGCCTTTCTAAAGAATCTCAGGAAGACGCCGCGTAACAGTACATATGGAATAGTACTAGAATGTATAGCTAAAATAGCTATTCAAGGACTTGGAAATTCAAAATAAACATGATGAATCATGGTAACAATAAAAGGCTTAGTTAGCAGTTAAAGCCCCAACAAATTTATTAAAAGCTCTCAATAACATTTATAAGTTCTTAGGTCGGGGATCCTCTACCACTACCTTTACACAAAGCGGCCCTACCGCCTCACCCCAATGTATGCGGGTGGAGGTGCAATAATGGTACCCTCAACGCTACACAAAGTGGCATTGCCGCCTCACCCCAATGTATGAGGGTGGAGGTGTTTCACAATACCACAACTCTTAATTCCCAAAACGATAATAGTTTGTAAAAGAGATTCTCTTCCAATGAACCATTTGGCATGTTTGGCATTAACAAGAGTAGGTTCATAATATTTCATCAGATCAAAAATAAGTGTTTGATTACATTGATTTCATACAAGGTTTTCTTTCCAAGAAGGGGGTATAACGTAATAAGTCACAATATAAAATCTTTAATACATCATTCATTCTTTAAATACTTTTTCCCAAAAAAAGGCAATACACCATTTCAACTTATGAATATATAAGAGCTCAAAACACCTTGTAAATACTTACAAAACATTGCATTAATTAAGAATGCCATATTTGGGCATGATTTGAATACATAAGCTTTTAGGCACATCTATTTTTCGAAGTCAATTTGGAAGAGTTTAATCAAGGCCTATTTCATAACCTTTCTCACATCATTTTATTTCCTTGGCGCCATAGGCCACAATTATAACTTTCATTCTTGGCACGTTGGTCACACATTATATCTCCAACCCATTTGCTTCACATTCAAGCATCCTTATAGATTATCAACAACCAGGTATTTCTACGCAAGACATTAAATACACATTTGAGAAAATAACAAATTAAGGGTCTTAGGCACGTGTGATGTTTTACACAATTCGTCATGCTAGTTTTCAATAGAATAACATTTTCAATCATAACATATTAACACACAACCCACGCTTAATCACCTTCTCAAATTGTAACTCAACATACAAGTATATTTGAAATAATAATTGAACGCATATATCTCTTGACACAAGGCTTATTCGGAATAATCAATTTATAATGAGCAACACGGCACTTACAAGGCCATTGTGGGGTTCAATTCTCAAAGAGGAGTTTAACCAACATACCTGGAATTTGCCCCTTATTAATACTACAATGTTCCACCACACCAGACAAATTCAATCTTCAACAATGCAACACAATTCTACCAATATTTGTAAGATTTCTATACTTTAGTTAGTTAGAATTTTTATCAAACATCTACTGTGCTTATCTTTCTACAACCTCCTCCAATGGAATTTCTTCACCTACCAACCACCTTCCACACTAATGATTCACCTAACAGCTTCCATTACCACGTGCATGCCCAGCACTTCACTCCTAATCCATAAATGTTATCAATTAATTCATTTTACAATCTCTACAGTACCAACACAACCTAGTTTAGGCACTTATTGGTTCCAATCACAATCCCATAAGTCATAACACATATTCCATACATAATTAATCACCATAGATTAGTTAGAGATTGTAGACATACCTCTTATAGTGAAACTTTTGAGAATCCTAAGTTGTAGTGTTCTTGACTAATTTGGGAATTTGAATGGAAATCTATGGATCTTCAAGATTAAACCTTGTTAATATGAGTGTTTAGGAGTAGTAATCAACTCAAAATACTCCAAAAATATTACCTTGGTTCATGGAAGGGAAGTATGGGACTGATTCCTCTTGATAGATCAAGCCCTAGCTCAAAGAAATGACTTAGCCCCTCTCTCTACCCGGCCTTGTGAGTATTAATAGGGCTCCTGCACCTGCGCAAATGACCGCGCACAAAAGGCAGAATAGCCTCTAGTATGCACGGTCGCGCATCTGGGCGTGCATATGGCATAGGTGTTGTAGTATGGCCATAACAATCTGTTGAAATAACCAAATGACAAACAATTTGATGCATTGGAAGCTAGACTCAGAGGCTTTAATTTAATAAGTAGATCACCACCTAAGTCTTTATATTGAGGGAGTTCTATTTGTTTGAAGTAGGGTGTTGTGCTAATTGAAACATCCTTTCCATTTAATGTATCCAACTTGTTCCACACAAGTTCTTGTCATTCACAAAACTCCTTAGTATGTTCCAACACACCTTAAACATATATTTTCATTTCAAAATGATGTGGCTCTATCCCACAAGTCTCCTTTATTACTCAAATACTTTATTCCCAAATACCGGTGGTGCACTATAATATGTTAAAGCATTAGGAAATTATAAACGACACCTTACATTCTCCCATGCTTAGGATCATTCATCCTCGAATGAGGAGTAGTTTCCGCCTCGAGCACCAAACATAACTCGACTCTTATTTCAAACATTTCAAGCCCCCAAATTTGACTAACTCCAAAATTTTTAGAAATTTTGGCAGAGTTCCCCCGGTAATTGGGACTTATCCACCTGCCAGAGAATACCATAGCAAGTACCCTTTTGAACGACAACCATTTGGTTATACAGGCAAGTGAGAATACTTCCTTTACTTTGACGGAGGCAGATCTCAATTTCCAGACTTATCTAACAGAGATGACAACTAGGTACCTCTTATAAGCCAATTACCAATTAACTTCACCTTCAATAGTTCCCACCGGAACGACATGCAAAGGATTTCCAACATCCTTATGGAACCTAGATACATGATGCATCGGGTTCTTGGAGGACAACAATGGGAAAACATCATACTCATAGCTTGGCCTATTTTCTTCAATATTCCATAAGGCCTAATGTGACTACACATACTTTACCTTCCTTAACAATTCACTCTAAATATTCATAGGGAAAATATTGATAATAACCTGTTCACTTTCTTCAACTCTAAATCCCTATGTCGAACGCCCAAACTAAACCTTTGGCGAATCATGTATATGCCTCGCTGCATTTTTCACAAAAGCTATCCGTACAATGCGACCTGCTGTGAACAGTGTCACTGCCAAGTGACGATGGTCGTTTCTCTGTTGTTAGCTAGTGGAAAACCACCGGACTGGTCCCAAAATATTCCCCATATCCTTGCACATCATCCCCAACAAACATCATCTCAAAATAACTCCCCAACAGTTACAGATTTACAAAACAACAGCGGGATTACAGTAGCGATAAATCGCCAAGGAGTTCCTAACACTTCCTCGATCTATACTAGGTCAATTCGAGTCATTCCAAGTGCTGGAAATCCTTCTCCAGGTCAATCCCAATCTCCACTCCAAAATTTAGAAGATTCCACCGTGGTAATTGAGAGTTCTGACCAACAGAACAGTCGAAAACCAAGCCAGTTGGTCGCGCATGATGATTCCCTAAAGCTCAAAACCAATGCGAAACGACTCCTGATGTTCCATCCTTCAATTTCTATTTTGGTTGAGCCACTCTCCACAACAATGCAAAAGGAGAATCTGACAGTGTCGAGCACACTAGGTGTTCAATGAAATGCCAATGGCACTGTAGCAGCTTAATTTTGCGACCATATCACTCCTCAACCTCCTCAAGGTCATAAGGAAACTAGTCGTCAAGCAAAAGCACAAGAATTGTCTCAAAAAGATGTTGTTCAAATTCTTTCTCCTCCCACTATAACGCAGCAGGTTGGCAGTGTTGCTGTGATACCACAACAATTGTACAAAGGTCACCTGCTGTCCCAGGCAACCCAATGACTACAAATCCCACAATCCAAGATCCTACAAGCATTAGTAAAGCTGCTAGTCTTGTGACTACTACAACAGCAGCAGCTGCAATCTGTTATACTCATCTTTGATGTTGATAAGCACACTGAGCACAACATCCGAAAAGAAGCTTAAAACCACCAACTAAGGACACATAACCAACTTTCTCACACACACCAGCAACTCAAGCAGTAGCAGCTAATACCAGCAAATCTCAACTTCCTAGTACTTCCACAAAACCCAAAATTCAAGCCAACACCACTCCCCCCCCCCCC
>MCJB01012551.1:348262-385965 GCA_002018475.1 Nicotiana obtusifolia
CCCCCCCCCCCACCTACTGTCACACAATCATATGTCACTACATTAAGAGCCAGACATGACGTAGAAATAACCCCAATTCAATTCACCCCACCAGTCATTACCACCAAACAAGGCAGCCTGCTGTGCTTGTCAAAATAGAGGATTACATGGTCAAGTTTGCAGACAGATGTAAATTCACAGTGATAGGAAAATTCCTCAACACCATGCCAAGAATGGAGGTGATTAGGAAGAGCTTCATAGCTCAAACCGAACTCAGAGGAGGGGTAAAGATTGCACACTTCAATGCCAGGACATTTTACATAGACCTTGACAATGAATGTGATCATGCCACAGTATGGACCAAGCAATACATGTATATACAGGGCCAAATGATAAAATGGGAAGCATGGAACCCAGCATTCAAGCCTAATGAGGACTCACCAATAGTCCTTATATGGATTGTTATCCTAGAACTACCATGGCATCTATATTATATGGAGATTCTAACTCTTTTGTTATCTCCTGTTGGTAAAGCCTTGTTCCTGGATCTTACCTCATTTCAAAAGACCAGAGGCAGTGTTGCTAAGATCAAGAAGCAGATTGACCTCACCAAAGACCTACCTACACATGTATGGCTAGGATATGATGATGATTTCAATGGAGACGGTCAATGGCTCCAGATTCAATATGATAACCTCCCACAGTACTGTTCATACTGCAGGCATCAGGGTCACTCACCTCAAACTTGCCAACTTAAGCTAAAAGAGGAGGAAAATCAATGAAGAAAGGAGGATTCACCAGCTATAGAGAAAGATTTACTAGCCACAACTTCAAGTCACACCAAAGATAACCAGCATAGGGGTCAACAAAAGCTAAAACTGCAAAACTCCAATGTAAATGAAGCAGCAAGAGAGCAAAAAAGTAACCAAAATACAGAGGAACATCAAAAAAGCAGGGATCACCAAAATCAAGGGGTAACTCCATCAAATGATGAATGGCAAACACAGAAAAAGAACCACTTTAAAGGTAACTCCCAAGTCAACAAGAAGCAACAACAGATATACATACCAAAACAAAATACAATACAACTTGTTGATGTTTCATCCACACAGGAAATCACCAGAACTACACAGTCAGGTATACCCTCTACTTCTCATCAGGTAACTCTAGAAGTATTGAATTCTATTCATACCTCTTGAGGCACCAACAGTGTATCCCATTCCCATGATCCCCCTGTTATACCTGTTGCTCATGAAGTTGATGAAGGAATGGAGAAATGTTAGGAGAAAACTAGTTTTTGCATGATGGGGTACCTACTGGGGTTGGGATTCCTCATGTTTTGCATGAGTGTGCTAGAGCATAATTGATAGACCATAGGATGCCCCCCCCCCCTCCAATCCCCCTACATCAGTTACTGCAGAGCCTCATACAGTTGATGTAATGGGAGAGGAGACATGTGATATAATCAGCTGAGATGAATACCAAATTGATCAGCAGGAAGATGCAATAAGAAGACTCCTAAAAGGGAAAGCCTCTGCAATGTCAGATTTCAGCATACAATCCCATAAATCCAAAAATAAGCCAAGCCAGAAGAAGAGAAAAGCCATGAGAAAACAGTCTGCAGGAATCTCAATCAATGAACCTACAACATATCAGCACCTTCAGGAACCTACTACTCCATACCAAAGCCCAGCTGCCAACTTGGAGAGTTGATACTTCCAACAAATCGCAGATATATAGAGACCCTGTGCCAGACCCCTCCCTTTCACAACTTTTGCTACATGCAAATGAGCAGGACAGGCAGGACAGGCAGGAGGAATTGAATAAACACACCGCTCTAGTACCTGCTCCACTTGAAGAGTGTCCTCTAAAATATTCTTCACAACATGATGAATATAGACCTATTCTCTCAGAGGATGAGATGAGTGGATGATTTGAGGAAGAAGCTGGACTCAGTGATGCCACAGAAGAGGACCAACATTGTGATCTCCTTGCAGTAGCCATAAATGGGGAACATTATCAAAATGTTATCATTCCGAACCAGGGATTATCTCCTAGAACATATAACCCATCACCAAGGATCACAAGAAACATGGCTGCTAGAAGGAGCATTGTCCCACCAAACTCCAACCCCCCTCCATGTTTTAATGATCAATACACTTATATGGAATGTCAGAGGTATTAGAACCTCTGGAGCCATTGAGAGACTCAAAACATTAAAATAAATCCATAAACTCTCCCTCATAGGTATTCTAGATCCATTCCTAGACTCCTCACATATCATCCAACAACAAAACCAACTATCTATGCATCATGTAGCTTCCAATATCAATGACACGATATAGATTTTCTGGGATAAGGACTTTTCTGGTACTACCACAGATCAAGATGAACAGCAAGTCACAATTAAACTAAAGCATGCTGAAGCTCCTGAAATCTTCCATCTCACAGTCATATATGCTAAATGCAAACCTGCTTTGAGGAGACCACTGTGGGACAAGCTAAGGAACAAAGCACAGAACTCTAGTATACCATGGTGTGCCATTAGAGATTTCAATGTGATTGCATCAATTGAAGAAAAGATAGGGGGTATTTTATACCAACTCAACAAAAGCCTGGAGTTTCTAAGCATGACTGAGGACTGTGGACTCACTGAACTTGGATACTATGGACCTAGATACACTTGGTTTAATGGCAGAGGCCCTTGTTCAATTGTCTGGAAAAGACTGGATAGGGGACTGGCCAATGATAACTGGCTTGCTGCACACCCTGCCACTACCATTACACATCTGGCATCTACAGGATCAGATCATTCCCCTCTTCTCATGGAAATCAATGTCAGACATGATAATGCCACTAAGTATTTTAAATTCCTAAACTACTGGACAGAAAATGGAACCGTCCTACCACTGGTACAACAAGTCTAGAATACACCAGTCACTGGAAATGCAATGTGGATTTTCCATCAAAAAACAAAAGCACTCTGCAAAGAATTATCCAAATGATCCAGAGAATAATATGGGGATATTTTCCATAAAGTAAAGGAATTTGAAGAGAAAGTCAGAAAAGCAGAAGAGACTTGCGCACAGTCCAACAAAGAATCAGATAGAACAATTGCCCATGAACTCACTACTCAATATGTCAAACATCTAAAGATTGAAGAGGTTGTCCTGAAGCAAAAAACAAAATTACAATGGTTTAAGGATGGAGATGCCAACACCAAATACTTCCATAGTTTGATAAGAGGTAGAAGAAGAAAGCTGTATATCCACAAAATCAAAAATGAAGACAATGATTGGATATATGGAGATGAAGCAATAGGTGAAGCTGCCTGTGACCATTTCCACAACCTGTTCACTGATCCTGGGGGAGTCATCAGGGAAGATCTCCTATCTTGCGTCCCTACACTAGTTACAGAAGAAGATAATCATTAACTCAACAAAGGTCCTACAATGGAAAAAATTTTCAGCATTGTTGGGATATCATCCAATTTGATCTCTTCAATGCGGTGAAGGCATTCTTCTATGGTCAATCAATGCCTAGGTACATAACACAAGCATCCTTGGTGCTGATACCTAAAGTGGAATTCCCTAACACTTTGTCAGAATTTAGACCTATAAGTTTGAGCAATTTCATCAATAAGATTATATCCAAGATTATTTCCAAAAGAATTGCACCTATTATGCCCAAGATCATCTCCCCAAATCAGACTGGCTTTATCAAAGGCAGAAGTATTTCTGAGATATTATGCTTGCACGGGAGATTGTTCAGGGAATCAAAAAGCCAAACATAGGTGCTAATGTAGTGACCAAATTGGATACGGCAAAGGCTTATGACAGAGTATCTTGGACATTTACATGTCTAATGATGAGAAGAATGGGTTTTAGTGAAAGAATCATTGACATTGTATGGAGAATAATGTCCAACAACTGGTACTCTGTCATAGTCCATGGCACAAGTTTTGGCTTCTTTCATTCCACTAGAGGTCTAAAACAAGGGGACCCTCTGGCTCCCTCATTCTTCATTTTGGGAGCTGAATTACTATCTAGGATGCTCAACAACCTCACACATGATCAGCTCTTCAATGGCTTCTATATGGATAAGAGAGGACCTCAAATGACACATCTGAGCTTTGCAGATGATGTAATCATCTTCACCTCAGGCTGTAGAACTTCTCTAAAGAAGATCATGAAGGTCCTTCAAAATTATGAGCAGACATCTGCGCATCAGATTAACAAAAGCAAAAGTCATTTTATGACTGCTCCCTCTGCTTTCAAATATACTACCAGGAGGATTCAGCAGGTCACAGGCTTTACCAAAAAGGAATCCCCTCCAACCTACTTAGGCTGCTCCCTATACACTGGTAGGAAAAGGATTATGCACTTCAATGGTTTTATCTCTAAAGTGGTAAATAGGATAAAAGGTTGGCATGGCAGGTTATTATCTTATGGGGGTAGATTGACCTTAATCAAGAATGTCCTGGAATCACTCCCTATCCACTTGTTGTCAGCAGTCACACCCCCAAAAGCTATCCTTAAACAGATAGAGAAACTAGCAGCTAACTTTTTCTGGGGAATGAACAAAGAAAGGAACAAATACCATTGGGCTTCATGGCACACACTATCACACCCACTGGAAGAAGGGGGCATTGTGCCGAGACCTATAGCAGAGATTCGTAAATATATGGAATACAAACAATGGTGGGGATTCAGGACCAAACAGACACTATGGAGCAATTTCTTACTGGCCAAATAATGTAAGAGATCACATCCCAGATCAAAAAAATGGGCCTCTGGACAGTAACAAAGAATGATGATCAACAAAGAAACTGCTGACTATCACATTCGATGGAGACTGTACTCAGGAAATTCAAGCTTCTGGTGGGATAATTGGCTAGGTACTGGGCACTTAGCTAATTTCAGACAAGGATAGGGCAGGCCTGGAAAAATCAAGGTCTCACAATACTGGACTTACGGGCAATGGGATATCTAGAAACTCATTCAAATAACATCTCAAATAGCTCCCCTGTCCATAATCTCACACATTCTCCAAGTCAAAATCCATTATAACCCCCACATCAATGACACACCAATATGGCAAACTTTTGCTTTTGGGGAATTCTCCTGTGCATCAGCATGGACTGTGTTGAGAGAAAGAAACCATGTACTGCTCATAAATAAGATGATCTGGCACAAGAAAATACCCTTCAAATGGTCCTTTTCCCTATAGAGAGCATTGAGAAACAAGCTGCCGACAGATGACAGAGTATCTAGGTTTGGAGCTCCAAGTGCTTACAAATGTGTATGTTGCACCAAACCAGGGAATGAAACAGCGGAGCACATACTCAACACGGGTCATTTTGCTGAAATCATCCGGAAACACTTCAATGCATCAGTTGGGATTTAAAATCACAGACAGCCCCTAACAATAAAGCTAATGAACTGGTGGTTGCAAAAAAGAGAGAATGAGGTGCAGAAATTGATCTTAGAGACATTGCCAAATACGGGAGAAAATCATCATCAGTTACCAGAGCACTGTACTAAATCACATCAGATCTGCTTCTGCTACTCAGAACCTCTTATGCTAACATCAATTGGCCAGCCACCTGGCCAGAAATGTACATGGCTATAGAGAACTTACAGCATTACACTAATGTGCAGCAAGTAGTATGGTTGAAGCCAGCAATTGGTTATATCAAAATCAACTCAGATGGCAGTGCTTTAGGCAAACCAGGGAAAATAGGAGCAGGGGTCATCACTAGGGACCAGCAAGGTAATTTCATTCATGCTATTTCAAGTCCACTGGGAGAGGGTACTAATAATTTAGTAGAAACTCAAGCAGCACTCATTGGAATCAACTGGTGTATGCAAAATGGTTACACCAAACTCCACCTGCAAACATACTCTAAGCTGCTTACTCAATGGCTAACAGGACAGTCTAAGCCACCATGGACCTTATATATGCTAATACAGGAAATCAAGAATTTGAGCTAACAAAGTGAAGGCTTTAAGTGCACTCATGTCTTGAGAGAAGCCAATGGCCCAGCTGATACACTGTCTGAACTGAGCCATGATTCCAACTCCCTAAGACACTATAACAGCCAAAGGGACTTGCCTGCACACACAAGGAGACAGGTTCACCTTGATAGTAAAGGCACCTCTGCATTTAGACGTAGGAAGTACAAAAGACTCAACTTCCCACCACACATGATGCTCCACAATGCACCTAAATGATTAACATGAACATATATTTGAAGGAAGAAATAGTAGCTCAACACACCACACAGCAAGGATACAGTAACACCAGCAGAAGCAGTAACCTGTGCAGCAGACTGTTTGTTCTCTTCTTTCTGACTGCTCTATTACAGGAAATTACTTTCCACTGTTCACCCAGCCTAGTGCAAAATTCCCTATTTAAGATACCAGCACACAAGCCACAATCATTAAGCTAACATGAACTTCCCCCCTTAATATATCTGTTGAGTTTTGCAGGTACAGGACATAACATCATTTCACTGCTGCAGCCACAAAGGCAGCCACCAAAATACATGGTGCTACGACCTCTGCAACTGCAACAACATCTTCTTCACAGCTTGTTATTTTTGAAGGGAAATAGGCTTCTCTAGTGTATTACTAAAGCTAACTACCAAAGCAGCAGCCTCCTAGTAGCAGCAACAATCAAAAAACCATCATCTCATCAGCAACCACACACCACAGTAGTAGATAATACACAACCAATCAGGGGATGCATCAACAGTAGAAAAAGGCAATCAACACTTCAGCAGCAGATATAATTCTCAAAAGCAAAACAATGGCCAGTTACAGGAACAAAAAAAGCAGATAGGTTGGAAGGGTCCAGGATCAACATAAGGCAGCATTCAAATGGGCATCAGGTAGCTAATGACAGCAGCAACTACAACAACAACACCGCTGCAGTAGTAGCAGCACCATCAACAGCAACATCAGTAACGGAGGCAGCAGCAACACTACCAACAAAAGTAACAACATCAGCAGCAAATACAGGGATGCATACTCATCAATGCACTAGGAGCTACCACCCGCAGAAACATAGGACAATCAACAGGAGCATCACATACAAACACAGAAAGATTTCAAGGAATGCAGTAGTCACCAATTCAGATGCACTCATCATTGCAGAATCAGACATCACCATCAGCAGAAGTCACCAGAGCATGAAGCATATGAGGAATGTAGCAGCTCCAAGAGTACATCAATTCAGCTAGTCATACCTGTATTGAGACAGAAAGATCTCATTAACACTAACAGCAGCAGCCATCAGCATACGTCATTAATGCAGGGAGACATCAGGGCCATCACAATACATCATCCTCACAAGCACCACACAAATAATAAACAGTGTCACAGCATTAACAGCAGCAATATTAGTAGCAATAATAGCAGCAACACTTGTAGCAGCAGTAACATCAACAACAACAACAACAGCAAGATGGTTAACCAATCAACAAGCCACAGATACATTCAGCCAACCAATTATCACATGCATCCAGAAGGAGATGGATATCCCAAAGGCTCAATACAACTATATACACATCTCTACCAATCTCACAGAAGCAGCAGACTATCCAAAAGAAGCATATCACACAGCATTAACACAGTGCAGTTTTCTCACAAATATAAGGATGACAACGTACAGCGTTACAGCAGCAGCATCATAAAACAACCATTCAGCAGCAGCAACGACAAATGCAGCCACATCAACAACAGTAAAAGTAACAGTAGGAACAACAGCAGAATACACAGGCATTCAACACTTCAACAGAAGCTGCAAGCAACAGAAACACAAGTGTAGCTCTTTCCCAAACACAGCAAAAGCAGCAGTAGCAGCAATAATAGCTACACCAACAGCAACTGCAGCAGCAGCAACATCAAAGGCACCAGCAGCAACAATAGCAGCAGTGACAACATCAGCACTAGTAGCAGTAGCAAGAAGAAAGTACAAATCACCACCCCAGCAGAAGCCACAACACACAGAAACAGAATACCAGCAGCAGCAGCAACAATCCTCAACTATACTTTCTTCAATGTCAAAGCAAAGTTGAAGATTGTTACCTTCTGTTTTATGATACATCACGCAGAAGATTCTCAATTTTTGCCATAAATAGACCTCATCGTACAGAGAGGATACTATTTCAAATCACTTATTTAGTAGATTTAGGAACATATGTACTCTTTTGTATAGTTGACATAGATTCACTTCACAATGATTTTGTACATATGATTGTCTATCGATGTTATAAGATAGACAATCATCACATCATCATAGATCTAACCCATCACTGTTATCTAGGTATACTTGGTTGTCAAGTCTCGATGACCAAGAGTGTACATCTTTTCTATTGGAAGGTAAGGTCTATATGCCCCTCCATCTCTGTATTTTATGCTATATATATGAAAAGTAACACTAGGCATGCTGCCTAGTGGATTTGATTAAAAAAATTTAAAAAATAATAAACTTTTGGCGACGTCCAACAATTACGCTAAGATGTGCTAGCATGAATATTACCATAAAACTTACTATCCAATATAGTTTGATCACGGGATAAGGCTTCTTCTTTGTCATGTTTGAACTCTCAACCCCCATAGGTTACAATAGATAGGAACAACGAGGTCCGAGATTGGGCTGGAATATTACAAGAATCCATCCACATGCTGAGCAGGTCATTTCAGGAGGTTATATCCTTAGAGACATGAAAGTTACTACCAATACTGCTAATAGGGTTAATCATAGGATGACATCATTGATTCGACTAATGAGGCATAGAGTTCCCTTGTAGGAATTGATAATATAGGGACCATGTTCATGATTCTGAGATTTAAAAGAAATGAGTCATTTTAAACATGGGACATATGGGAGGCATGGTTAGGAGGATAAGGACATTAGCGTCAGTTATTCTTGGAAGACTACGAAACATGAAAACGACACAAATAATTGTATCATTCCATATGTGCCTTGTTCATCAATAGTATGCTTCAAAGAGAAATAGCCAAGTACGTGACACCAATCACCCTTTGGAACGTAGGGAAAATCAGTTTAACTCGAAATGAGAATATTCTGGCACCCTGATTTTGATAAGGGTTTCAAAATGCATGTAGTTGCATTACGCTCTTAACATTAACTAACAAGAGGAATAGATATGCCACAAGCCCCTGGGGATGAAAAAGAGAAGTTGAACACTTGTGAGATTATCATCATTTTGACAGCTTGACCCTTCACAATAGTTGATCCTATATGGGAGGACTAGAGATACAACAAACTTGTCTTTCAAATCAATCATCATATGTGCCAGAATCTGAAACATCCACCTAAAGTGGAGAGGAAAAGTCATTGTAAGGCTGCTTAACATTCAACCACACACGAGTGAAACTATGCAGCTAGGACATCTTATTGTTTGGATGAAACCATGTATTTCTTATAGAGACTGTACATTTTGCTATGACCTAGACATGTCTCTGCCATAATAACTCTCAAGCCGCAATTCCAAGCCACTTCATGGGCAACTACAATACTAGGAACAAAGTGAACTACTTACTGCGGAATAATCTAAATGGGCATGAAAGTCATACCGACATAGGATAAAAAAAAAGATCTTCTTGTGACGAATTTGTGAAAATCTCAAATTTCCTGAACTTTTATGCGGACAAGTGACCCCTTTCAATTGACAAGTACACATATGATAGGTGCTGAGATATGCTCTCATGTTACTAGACAGTGAAAAGGATTCATGATAATATTCACAAAAGATGAAATTATTGTTCAAACCATAGGAGCCATATATACCGGTGAGAAAAAGAGTGGCTCAAGAAGGATTTCAACACTAGGCTGCTATACATTTGATTTGATAACACATAGGTAAACTTTATGACAGTGTATTTATAAGCACAAGCAAGTCGATGTTATACATTCGAATCAAAGGTTCTGTAAGAAATTCACCAGGTATAGTTCCTTGTGGAGAATTTAGGGAAGCAAATGGGAAGTATTAACCTAGGATTGTGACTCAAATCAAAGAAATCATTATAGAACTCAATTCCTCAAGAGGTTGCAAGTAAGATAATTGTGATAAAGTGGCTTCACGAATAATGCATCTCGCTTAGAAAGTAAGTACATGCAATGTTTTGTGATTCAGCATTTTGTTAAGAACGTGTTTATAAAGGCTCAATATGTATGTACATATACAACAAGGAAAAATTATGTGTGTTCATAATGATGTACTAAGGAGTGACTTAATTGATGACTTTTGGTTGACACGACAGTACCTTAGCTGATGCCCCTCGAATCCACACCCATAACATACATTGGTACCAAAGTGACATACCCCCGAATGATATCTACTACATTTCATGCAACGGGTATGAGGTCCGCTAAGCTGACTCGCCTCACTAACCTGATATTTACTCTTTTTGCATACGTTATAAATATCCCCCTTAACCTTATTCCAAGATTTCATGGCGGAAGTAACAATATCTCTATCCGTTTATTGTGTGGGCCTTGGAAAGCTTATGAGTTATGAAAAGGACAACAATAATTGCTTCATTCCAATGTGCCTTGTTCGACTATAGTAGGCCTTAAAAGAGAAATAGCCAAGTATGTGACAGTAGTCACCTATTGGAACGTAGGGAAAATAAGTTTAACTCGAAATGAGAATATTCTGGCACCGTGAATGTGATATTGGCTTCAAAATACATGTTGTTGCATTACGCTCTTAACATTAACCGACACAAGGAATAGATATGCCAAAAGCCCATGATGATGAAGAAAAAAAAGGTTGTACACTTGTGAGATTATTATCATTCTGATAGCTTAACCCTTCACAGTAGTTGATCCTATATGAGAGGACTAGAGATACAAAAAACTTGTCTTTCAAATCAATATGCTCATCATATGTGCTAGAATCTGAAACATCCACCTAAAGTGGAGAGGAAAAGTCATTGTAAGGCTGCTTAACATTCAACCACACACGAGTGAAACTATGCAGCTAGGACATCTTATTGTTTGGATGAAACCATGTATTTCTTATAGAGACTGTACAATTGGTTTTAAGCTGGACATATCACTACAATAATAACTCTCAAGCCGCCATAGCTGGCCACTTCATGGGTAACTACAATACTACGAACAAAGTGAGCTACTTACTACAGAATGATCTAAGTGGACATGAAAGTCATACCGACATAGGCAAAAAAAAAAAAGATCTTCTTGTGACGAATTTGTGAAAATCTCAAATTTCCCGAACTTTTATGCGGACAAGTGACCCCTTTCAATTGACAGGTACACATATAATAGGTGCTGAGATATGCTCTGATTTTACTAGACAGTGAAAAGGATTCATGATAATATTCACAAAAGATAAAATTATTGTTCAAACCATAGGAGCCACATATACCGGTGAGAAAAAGAGTGGCTAGAGAAGGATTTCAACACTAGGCTACTATACATTGGATTTGATACCACATAGGTAAACTTTATGACAGTGCATTTATAAGCACAAGCAAGTCGATGTTATACATTCGAATCAAAGGTTCTGTAAGAAATTCACCAGGTATATTTCCTTGTGGAGAATTTAGGGAAGCAAATGGGAAGTATTAACCTAGGATTGTGACTCAAATCAAAGAAATCATTATAGAACTCAATTCCTCAACAGGTTGCAAGTAAGATAATTGTGATAAAGTGGCTTCACGAATAATGCATCTCGCTTAGAAAGTAAGTACATGCAATGTTTTGTGATTCAGCATTTTGTTAAGAACGTGTTTATAAAGGCTCTTCAATATGGATGTACATATACAACAAGGAAAAATTATGTGTGTTCATAATGATGTACTAAGGAGTGACTTAATTGATGACTTTTGGTTGACACGACAGTTCCTTAGCTGATGCCCCTCCAATCCACACCCATAACATACATTGGTACCATAGTGACATACCCCCGAATGATATCTCCAACATTTCACGCAACGGGTATGAGGTCCGCTAAGCTGACTCGCCTCACTAACCTGATATTTACTCTTTTTGCATACATTATAAATATCCCCGTTAACCTTATTCCAAGACTTCATGGCGGAAGTAACAATATCTCTATCCGTTTATTGTGTGGGCCTTCGAAAGCTTATGAGTTATGAAAAGGACAACAATAATTGTTTCATTCCAATGTGCCTTGTTCGACTATAGTAGGCCTTAAAAGAGAAATAGCCAAGTATGTGACAGTAGTCACCTCTTGGAACGTAGGGAAAATAAGTTTAACTCGGAATGAGAATATTCTAGCACCGTGAAGGTGATATTGGCTTCAAAATACATGTTGTTGCATTACGCTCTTAACATTAACCGACACAAGGAATAGATATGCCACAAGCCCATGATGATGAAGAAAAAAAAGGTTGAACACTTGTGAGATTATTATCATTCCGATAGCTTAACCCTTCACAGTAGTTGATCCTATATGAGAGGACTACAGATACAACAAACTTGTCTTTCAAATCAATATGCTCATCATATGTGCCAGAATCTGAAACATCCACCTAAAGTGGAGAGGAAAAGTCATTGTAAGGCTGCTTAACTTTCAACCACACACGAGTGAAACCATGCAGGTAGGACATCTTATTGTTTGGATGAAACCATGTATTTCTTATAGAGACTGTACAATTGGTTTTAAGCTGGACATATCACTACAATAATAACTCTCAAGCCGCCATAGCTGGCCACTTCATGGGTAACTACAATACTAGGAACAAAGTGAGCTACTTACTACAGAATGATCTAAGTGCACATGAAAGTCATACCGACATAGGCAAAAAAAAAGATCTTCTTGTGACGAATTTGTGAAAATCTCAAATTTCCCGAACTTTTATGCGGACAAGTGACCCCTTTCAATTGACATGTACACATATGATAGGTGCTGAGATATGCTCTCATGTTACTAGACAGTGAAAAGGATTCATGATAATATTCACAAATGATGAAATTATTGTTCAAACCATAGGAGCCACATATACCGGTGAGAAAAAGAGTGGCTCAAGAAGGATTTCAACACTAGGCTGCTATACATTGGATTTGATACCACATAGGTAAACTTTATGACAGTGCATTTATAAGCACAAGCAAGTCGATGTTATACATTCGAATCAAAGGTTCTGTAAGAAATTCACCAGGTATAGTTCCTTGTGGATAATTTAGGGAAGCAAATGGGAAGTATTAACCTAGGGTTGTGACTCAATTCAAAGAAATCATTATAGAACTCAATTCTTCAAGAGGTTACAAGTAAGATAATTGTGATAGTGGCTTCACGAATAATGCATCTCATTTTGTAAGTAAGTACATGCGATGTTTGGTGATTCAGCGTCTTGTTAAGATCGTGTTTATGAAGGCTCTTCAATATGGATTTGCATATACAACAAGGAAAAATTATGCGTGTTCATAATGATGTACTAAAGAGTGACTTATTTGATGATTTTAGGTTGACAGGACAGTACCTTAACTATTGCCCCTCGAATCCACATCCACAACATACATTGGTACCATAGTGGCATACCCCCGAATGATATCTCCTACAATTCACGGTACGGGCATGAGGTCCGCTAAGACGACTTGCCCCACTAACCTATCTTTTACCCTTTTTGCGTACATTATAAACATCCCCCTTAACCTTATTCCAAGACTTCATGGAGGAAGTAACAATATCTCTATCCGTTTATTGTGTGGGCCTTCGAAAGCATATGAGTTATGCAAAGGAAAACAATAATTGTTTCATTCCAATGTGCCTTGTTCGACTATAGTAGGCCTTAAAAGAGAAATAGCCAAGTATGTGACACCAGTCACTTCTTGGAACGTAGGGAAAATAAGTTTAACTCGAAATGAGAATATTCTGGCGCCGTGAATGTGATATTGGTTTCAAAATACATGTAGTTGCATTACGCTCTTAACATTAACTGACACAAGGAATAGATATGCCACAAGCCCATGATGATGAAGAAAAAAAAGGTTGAACACTTGTGAGATTATTATCATTCTGATAACCCTTCACAGTAGTTGATCCTGTATGAGAGGACTAGAGATACAAAAAACTTGTCTCTCAAATCAATATGCTCATCATATGTGCCAGAATCTGAAACATCCACCTAAAGTGGAGAGGAAAAGTCATTGTAAGGCTGCTTAACTTTCAACCACACACGAGTGAAACCATGCAGCTAGGACATCTTATTGTTTGGATGAAACCATGTATTTCTTATAGAGACTGTACAATTGGTTTTAAGCTGGACATATCACTGCAATAATAACTCTCAAGCCGCAATAGCTGGCCACTTCATGGGTAACTACAATACTAGGAACAAAGTGAGCTACTTACTACAGAATGATCTAAGTGGACATGAAAGTCATACTGATATCGAATTTGTGAAAATCTCAAATTTCCCATAATGTTTATGCGGACAAGTGACCCCTTTCAATTGATAGGTACACATAAGATAGGCGCTGAGATAAGCTCCCATGTTACTAGACAGTGAAAAGGATTTATGATAATATTCGCAAATGATTGAAATGATTATTTAAACCATAGGAGCCACATACAATAGAGAGAAAAATAGTGGCTCAGGAAGGATCTCAACACTAGGACGCAATACATTGGATTTAATACCACATAGGTAAACTTTATGACGGTGCATTTATAAGCACAAGTGAGCTGATGCTATACATTCGAATCAAAGATCCTGTAAGAAATTCACCAGGTAGTCCGTTGTTGAGAATTTAGGGAAGCAAGTGGGAAGTATTAACCTAGGGTTGTGACTCAATTCAAAGAAATCATTATAGAACTCAATTCTTCAAGAGGTTACAAGTAAGATAATTGTGATAGTGGCTTCACGAATAATGCATCTCATTTTGTAAGTAAGTACATGCGATGTTTGGTGATTCAGCGTCTTGTTAAGATCGTGTTTATGAAGGCTCTTCAATATGGATGTACATATACAACAAGGAAAAATTATGCGTGTTCATAATGATGTACTAAAGAGTGACTTATTTGATGATTTTAGGTTGACAGGACAGTACCTTAACTATTGCCCCTCGAATCCACATCCACAACATACATTGGTACCATAGTGGCATACCCCCGAATGATATCTCCTACAATTCACGGTACGGGCATGAGGTCCGCTAAGACGACTTGCCCCACTAACCTATCTTTTACCCTTTTTGCGTACATTATAAACATCCCCCTTATCCTTCCTCCAAGCCTTCATGGCAGGAGTAACAATATCTGTAGTGATTTTTTGTGTGGGCCTTTGGAGTTTCCCTTGCCTACCACCCAAGACACGCTCCTGAGCATACTCACAACACGGCGCTGAATTTTCCTTCCCTCATGTCTTGCAGACCGAGATGGGTGTACTCAACCTGGGAAATTTGATCTTCTTGTGCCCCCTCTTTCCACAACCATAACGTATTTCAAGAGTCATCCAACATGAACCTGAGTGGCACTTCTTACATATCAAATATTCTAGCTTATTGGTGCTAATAATCCTCATTCATATCTTAGGTGCTCTCACCACATGAACTAGTGGCGTGATACATTTATAGGAACAAGGACAGTTCCCCTACCAACTGGTTCTTTCAATCTCTCATCTATCTCGAACTCGTGGGTTTCTCATCTGGAACACGAGACATGACGAGGAAATTAACTTCCAATCTTGGGCTCTATCGCACGATCTAGATTATCAAAGAAGGGTGAAATTCCTAAATGTCCAAGTAGCCTCTTCATTATAGATGTAGTCGACAACACACCGATAAGAAGGACTCCACTAGACACGGCCCCGAGGCATCCTAGGACACTTTAAAAGCTTGGTCTCTAATACCAAGTTTGTCATGCCCCGACCTCGGGAACGCGACTGGCGCTCAACCAAGATACCCCGGCCGAGCAAGCCTGCTAGATACCTTCTACCCAACCTTACCCATTAACAATATAAGAATCGAGACAGGTGAAAGACATAAGAAAAGAACAAGTATTCCTCATTCTTTTCCCATTACTCGAAGGATATTCATTTATGATTCCCAAAATGTTAGAAGTTTATAGCTATGATGAAAAACAGGTTTGCCTAGATACCATCATGTACTAGTTCCACTTCGAATATAAAACACCACCCACAAGGCCCCGACTATACCTCAAAACATTAAATACAACGTCAATAGACATGAAGCGCAAAACATAGTAGGGCTCACCAAAATCTGCTGAATATAGAGTAACTGCTAGTGAGGATCAAAACCACCCACTGACGAACCACTTGCATCCCTAGAAGATGCAGCGCCCCTGGCAAAAGGGACGTTAGTACATATGGAATAGTACTAGTATATAAAGCTAAATACCTATTGAAGGACTTAGAAATACAACAAGAACATGATGAATCATGGTAAAAATTAAATGCTTAATTACCAGTTAAAGCTACCGCAAATTTGTTAAAAGCTTTCAATCAAATTTATAAATTCTTATGTCTTGGATCCTCTTCCACTACCATTACACAAAGGGGGCCTGCCGCCTCACCCTAATATATGCGGGTTGAGGTGCAATCACGATACCCTCAACGCTACACATAGCGGCCTTGCCGCCTCACCCCAATATATGCGGGCAGAGGTGTTTCACAGCACCACAATCCATACACAATGCGGCCCTGCAGCCTTACCTCAAGATATCCAGGTGGACATGTATCACAATACCGCAATCTCTACACAAAGCGGCCTTACTGCCTCACCCTAATATATACTGGTGGAGGTGTCCCAATATATGCGTGTGTAGGTGTATCACAATTAAAAAAATCTCTACACGAAGTGCCTCACCCCTATGTATGCGGGTTGAGGTGTAATTACAATACCACAACTATAAATTCCTAAAACGATAATAGTTTGCAAAAGGGGTTCTCTTCCAATTAACCGCTTGGCACGTTTGGCCTTAGCAAGAGTAGGTTCGTAAGGTTTCATCATATAGACAAATAAGTTTTTGATTACATTGATTTCATACAAGGTTTTCTTCCCAAGAAGGAGGTAAAACATAATTAAGTCATAATAGAAAAGCTTTAATACATCAATTATTCTTGAAATACTTTTTTTCCAAAAAGGGCAATACACCATTTCAACTTATGAATATAAAAGAGCTCAGAACACTTTGAAAATACTTACAAAGCATAGCATTAATTAAGACAGCCACATTTGGGCATGACGAGAATACATAAGCTTTTAGGCACATCTATTTTTTGAAGTCAATTTGGAAAAGTTGAATCAAGGCCTATTTCATAACCTTTCTCACATCATTTCATTTCCTTGGCACCATTGACCATAAGTATAACTTTCATTCTCTGCATGTTGGCCACATTCTATATCTCCAACCCATTTGTTTCACTCTCAAGCATCCATATAGATTATCAACAACCAGACATTTCTACTCAAGACTTTAAATACACATTTGAGCAAATAACAAATTAAGGGTCTTAGACACATGTGATTTCTTACACAATTCGACATGCTAGTTTTCATTAGAATCACGTTTACAAATCATAACATATTAACACACAACCCATGCTTAATCACCTTCTCAAATTGTAGCTTAACATAACAAGTACATTTGAAATACAAATTAAACACATATATCTTTTGACATAAGGCTTATTCGGAATAATCAATTTATAATGAGCAACATGGAACATACAAGGCCATTGTGGGGTTCAATTCTAAAAGAGGAGTTTAACCAACATACCTGGAATTCGCCCCTTAATAATACTACGATGTTCCGCCACACTAGACAAATTCAATCTAAAACAATGCAACAAAACTGCACCAATATTAGTATGATTTCTATACTTTTAGTTAGTTAGAATTTTTATCAAACATCTAGTGTGCATATCTTTCTACAACCTCCTCCAATGGAATTTCTTCACCTAACAACCACCTCCACACCAATTATTCACCTCACAACTTCAATTAGCACGTGCATGCCCCACACTTCACTCCCAACCCATAAACGTTATCAATTAATTCTTTTTATAATCTCTACAATACCAAGACAACCTATGTTAGGCACTTATGGATTCCAATCACCATCCCATAAGTCATAACACATATTCCATACATAATTAATCACCATAGATTAGTTTGAGATGGTAGACATACCTCGTATAGTGAAACTTTTGAGAATCCCAACTTGTAGTGTTCTTGACCAATTTGGGGATTTGAATGGAAATCTATGGACATTCAAGATTAATCCTTGCCAATATAAGTATTTAGGAGTAGTAATCAACTCAAAATACTCCAAAAATATTACCTTGGTTCATGGGAGGGAAGCATGGATCAGATTCCCCTTGATAGAGCAAGCCCTTGCTCGAAATGCCTTGGCCACACTCTCTACCCGGCTTTGAGGGTATTATAGGGCTCCCGCACCTGGGCAAGTGACCGTGCATCTGGCCTCGCAGACAAGGCAGAATACCCTCAAATATGTGCAGCCGTGAATCTGGGCGCGCATATGGCATAGGTCTGGTAGAATGACCATAACGTTATGTAGAAATATCCAAATGAAAAATAGTTTGATGCATTGGAAACTAAACTTAGAGAGCTTTAATTTGATAGGTAGATCACCACCCAAGTCTTTATATTGAGGGAGTTCTATTCATATGAAGTCGGGTCTTGTGTTAATTGAAACATCCTTTCCACTTAATGTATCCAACTTGTTCCACACAAGTTCTTGCCATTCACAAAACTCCTTAGTATGTTCCAACACACCTTAAACATACATTTTCATTTCAAAATTATGTGGCTCTATCCTAGAGGTCTCCTTTAATACTCAAATACTTTATTCACAAATATCGATGGCGCAGTATAACATCTTCAAATCATTTGGAAATTTTTAACGGGGCCTTATATTCTCCCCCACTTAGGATCATTCGTCATCGAATGAGAAGTAGTGTCCGCCTCGAACACCTAATATAACTCGACTCTTCTTTCAAACATTTCAAGCCCCCAAATTTGACTAACTCCAAAAATTTTCAGAAATTTCCCCTGTAATTGCGGCCTATCCACCTGTCAGAGAATCCCATAACCACCCTAAAAACATATCCATAACTCAATGAAGCATCACGGTATATATGAATTGCACTCAACATTAAGGGCATTACATTAATAGAAGTGGTATCTCGACATGAGTTGCACATATTTAGATCATAACACATAACTAGTACCCTTTTGTACCACAACCATTTGGTTATACTGGGAAGTGAGAACACTTCCTTTACTTTGACAGAGGAAGATCTCAATTTCTGGACTTATCTAACAGGGATGACAACTAGGTACGTCTTGTAAGCCAATTACCCATTAATTTCACCTTTAGTAGTTCCCACCGGAACGATATGCAAAGGATTTCTAACATCCTTCTGGAACCTAGATACATGATGCATCGGGTGCATAGAGGAACACGATGGGAAAATGTCATACTCATAGTTTGGCCTATTTCCTTCAATATTCCATAAGGCCTAATGTAACTACACATACTTTACCTTCCTTAACAATTCACTCTATATATTCATAAAGAAAATCTTGATAATAACCCGTTCACTTTCTTCAACTCTAAATCCCTATGCTGAACATCCAACTAAACCTTTGGCGACCTCAAACAATTGTACTAAGATGTGCTAGCTTGAATATTACCATAAAAATTCCTATCCAATATATTTGATCACGGGATGATGCTTCTTCTTTGTCATGTTTGAAACTTCAACCCCCACAGGTCACTATAGATAGGAACAACGAGGTCAAAGATTGGGCTGGAATGTTTCAAGAATCCATCAATGTACTGAGCATGGCATTTCAGGAGGTTATATCCCAAGAGACATGAAGGTTACTACCAATAGTACTGACAGGATTAATCATTGTGATGACATCATTGATTCGACAAACGAGGCATAGAGTTGCCTAGTAGGCATTGATAATATAGGGACCATGTTCATGATTCTGAGATTTAAAAGAAATGAGTCATTTTAGACATGTGACATATGGGAGGCATGGTCGGGAGTATAAAAACATTAGTGTCGGTTATTCTTGGAAGACTATGAGTCACGAAAAGGACACTAACAATTGTTTCATTCCATATGTGTCTTGCTCCGCGGTAATAGGCCCCAAAGAGAAATAGCCAAGTACGTGACACCAGTTGCCTCTGGGAGTGTTGGGAAAATCAGTTTAACTCAAAATGAGAATATTCTGGCATCCTGAATTATAAATGACAATGCATTTATAAGCACAAGCAAGTCGATGTTATACATTCGAATCAAAGGTTATGTAAGAAATTCACCATGTATATTCCCTTGTTGAGAATTTAGGGATGAAGTTGGAAGTATTAACCTAGGGTTGTAACTCAATTAAAATAAATCATTATAGAACTCAATTCCTCGAGAGGTTGCAAGTAAGATAATTCTAATACAGTGGCTTCACGAATAATGAATCTCGTTTAGAAAGTAAGTACAAGTAATATTTTGTGATTTAGCGTCTTGTTAAGACTGTGTTTATGAAGGCTCTTCAATATGGATGTACATATACAAGAAGGAAAAATTAAGTGTGTTCATAGTGATGTACTAAGGAGTGACTTATTTGATGTCTTTAGGTTGACAGATAGTACCTTAACTAATGCCCCTCGAATCCACATCTATAACATACATTGGTACCATAGTGGCATACCCCCGAATGATATCTCCTACATTTCACGCAACGGGTATAAGGTCCACTAAGCCGACTCGCCCCACTAACCTGACTTATACCCTTTTTGCATACATTATAAACATCTCCCTTATCCTTTCTCAAAGCCTTCATGGCGGGAGTATCAATATTTGTAGCGGTTGATTGTGTGGGCCTTTGGATTTCCCAAGCCTACCACCCCAAGCACGCTCCAAAGAATACTCACAACACGACACCAAATGTTCCTTCCCGCATTTCGGGCAGACTGGGATGGGTGTACTCAACCTAGGACATTTGATCTTCTTGTGCCCCCTCTTTCCACAACCATAATGTATTTCAAGAGTCACCCAACATGAACCTGAGTAGCGCTTCTTACATATCCAATATTCTAGCTTATTAGTGCCAACAATCCTCGTTCATTTCTTAGATGCTCTCACCACATGAACCGGTGGCGTGATACAATGATAGGAACAAGGACAGTTCCCCTACCAACTGGTTCTTTCAATCTCTCATTGTTGTCTCAAACACGTGGGTTACTCATCTGGAAAACGAGACATGACGAGGAAATTGACTTCCTATCTTGGGCTTTGTCGCACGATCTGGATTAGCAAAGAAAGGTAAAAATTCCTAAACGCCCAAGTAGCCTCTTCATTATAGATGTAGTCGACAACACACCGATAAGAAGGACTCCACTAGACACGGCTCTGAGGCATCCTAGGACACTTTAAAAGCTTGGTCTCTAATACCAAGTTTGTCACGCCCCGACCTCGGGAACACGACCGACGCTCAACCAAGATACCCCGGCCAAGCAAGCCTGCTAGATGCCTTCTACCCAACCTTACCCATTAATAATATAAGAATCAAGACAGGTGATATACATGAGAAAAAAAGAAGTAGGCCTCATTCTCTTCCCATTACTCAAAGGATATTCATTTATGATTCCCAAAATGTTAGAAGTTTATAGATATGACGAAAAACAGGTTTGCCCAAATACCAACATTTACTAGTTCAATTTCCAACATCAAACACCACTCACAACATGTCTACGGAGCCTCAAAGTACAACAGAAGAGTGGTATGGAAGTGCTGGCAACAAGGCCCCTGCTATACCTCAAAACATAAAATACAACGTCAATTGACATGCAGCCCGGAACATAGTAGGACTCACCAAAATCTGTTGAATATAGAGTAACTGCTAATGAGGGTCAAAACCGCCCGCTAACGAACCACCTGCGTCTATTGAAGATGCAGCGCCCCCGGCAAAAGGGACATTAGTACATATGGAATACTACTAGTATGTAAAGCTAAAATACCTATTCAAGGACATAGAAATACAACATGAACATGATGAATCATGGTAACAATTAAAGGCTTAGTTAGTCGTTAAAGCCACAGCAAATTTATTAAATGCTTTCTATAACATTTATAAATTCTTATGTCATGGATCCTCTTCCACTACCATTACACAAAGCGAGCCTGCCTCCTCACCCCAATATATATGGGTGGAGGAGCAATCAAGATACCCTCAAGGCTACACAAAGCGGCCTTACCGCCTCATCCCAATATATGCGGGTGGAGGTGTTTCACAGTACCATAATCCATACACGAAGTGGCCCTACCGCCTCACCTCAATATATGCGGATGGATGTGTATCACAATACCACAATCTCTACACAAAGAGGCCTTGCCGCCTCACCCCAATATATGCGGGTGGAGATGTCCCAATATGTCTGGGTGAAGTTGTATCACAATACCAAAATCTCTACACAAAGTGCCTCACCCCGATGTATGCGGGTTGAGGTGTAATCACAATACCACAACTCTAAATTCCCCTAACGATATTAGTTTGCAAAAGGGGTTCTCTTACAATCAACTGTTTGGCACGTTTGGCTTTAGCCATAGTAGGTTCATAAGGTTCCATCATACGGAAAATAAGTGTTTGATTACTTTGATTTTATATAAGGTTTTCTTCCCAAGAAGGAGGTATAACATAATTAAGTCACAATAGAAAATCTTTAATATATCATTCATTCTTGAAATACTTTTTCCCAAAAAGGGCAATACACCATTTCAACTTATTCATATATAAGAGCTCAAGACACTTTGGAAATACTTACAAATCATAGCATTAATTAAGACAACCATATTTGGCCATGACCAGAATACATAAGCTTTTAGGCACATCTATTTTTCGAAGTCAATTTGGAATAGCTGAATGAAGGCCTATTTCATAACCTTTCTCACATCATTTCATTTCCTTGGCACCATTGGCCACAAGTATAACTTTCATTCTTGGCACATTGGCCACTCTTTATATCTCCAACCCATTTCCTTCACTTTCAAGCATCCTTATAAATTATCAACAACGAGGCATTTGTACTCAAAACTTTAAATACACATTTGAGCAACTAACCAAATTAAGGGTCTTAGGCACATGTGATTTCTTACACAATTCAACATGCTAGTTTTCATTAGAATCACATTTCAAATCATAACATATTAACACACAGCCACGCTTAATCACCTTCTCAATGAGTAACTCAACATAACAAGTATATTTGGACTACAAATTGAACGCATATATCTCTTGACACAAGGCTTATCCGGAATAACCAATTTATAATGAGCAACACGGGACTTACAAGGCCATTATGTGGTTCAATTCTAATAGGGGAGTTTAGCCAACACACCTAGATTTCTCCCCTTAATAATACTACAATGTTCCACCACACCAAAAAACTTCAGTCTACAACAATGCAACACAATTGCACCGCAAGATTTCTACGCTTTAAGACAGTTAGAATTTTTATCAAACAATTAGAGTGCATATCTTTCTACAACCTCCTCCAATGGAATTTCTTCACCTAACAACCACCCTCCACACCAATGATTAACCTCACAACTTCCATTAGCATATGCATGCCCAACACTTCACTCCCAACCCATAAATGGTATCAATTAATTCATTTATCAATCTCTACAATGCCAACACAACCTACGTTAGGCACTTAGCGCTTCCAACCCATAAGTCATAACACATATTCCATACATAATTAATCACCATAGATTAGTTAGAGATGGTAGACATACCTCTTATAGTAAAACTCTAGAGAATCTGAACCTGTAGTGTTCTTGACCAATTTGGGGATTTGAATGGAAATCTGTGGAACATCAAGATTAATCCTTTTTAATATAAGTGTTTAGGAGTAGTAATCAACTCAAATACTCGAAAAACATTACCTTGGTTCATGGGAGGGAAGTATAGGACGGGTTCCACTTGATAGAGCAAATCCTAGCTCAAAGAAATGACATAGCCACTCTCTCTACCGGGCATTGGGGGTATTTATAGGGCTCTCGCACCTGGGCAAGTGACCCCGCATTTGGCCGTGCACACAAGGCAGAATAACCTCTAATATGTGCGGCAGTGCATCTGCGCGCGCATATGGCATAGGTCTGGTAAAATGGCCATAACATTCTGTAGAAATATTCGAATGACAAAAGGTTTGATATGTTGGAAACTAGGTTCAGAGGGCTTTATTTTGATAGGCATATCACCACCTAAATCTTTATATTGAGCGAGCTCTATTCGTTTGAAGTTGGGTTTTGTGCTAATTGAAACATCCTTTTCACTTTACGTATCCAACTTGTTCCCCACGAGTTCTTGCCATTCACAAAAATCCTTAGTATGTTCCAACACACCTTAAATATAAGTTTTCATTTCAAAATGATGTGGCTCTATCCTGTAGGTCTCCTTTAATACTCAAAGACGTTATTCCCAAATACCGCTGGTGGACTACAAGATCTTAAATCATTAGGAAATGTTTAACAGGGCCCTACATTCAAGTAGTTCCCTTACCAGCAACACGCGTATCAAGACCACCTTATCTCACCGCAGGCGTATTGTCCCTTAGCCTTATACCACCACATACGTACAAATATCACAACGCAATCACAACCCACACCACAAGTGTCCGTATGCCACAACTTTCATCAAATTCAACAACACCACTGTTTCAATAAAAATAGCCAAAATCTTTGTTTTAGCATCCAAAACTCATTCGGAACCTCCCAGACATAAACCTTATATGCTTTTCAACCATAATACACGCTATGAACCTGCTCGCGAAATGAAAACACCGAAAAGAGGTAATTGTGATCCAATATTAAACATGGTCAAACTTCAAATCCTTAACTAGTTTCTCAACCAACATTTCAAAATGCACCGAGACCCTCAGGACCCATCCAATAATTCCAACAAGTACAAATACATCATACAAACTTAACCAAAGCCTCAAAACTCCCGCGAGAACATCACAACAAAGAATCAAGGGTCAAAACGAATAAAATTTCTCTTAAGTTGTTAAATCTTCATTCTTTCAAAAGAGTGTCTGAATCACACTTAAATACTTCGGATTACTTTCAAACTTTGCACACAAATTTCATTCAACAATATAGACCAATCCAAAGTCTCGTAACACCATTTGGAGTGTAAAAACATCAAAGTTAACTCTTGGTCAAACTTATGAACTCTTAAGTTTTTCAAATTGCCAACATTCAACAAATAGTGTTTAATTCTTCTAGGAGCCTCCGAAACCAAATCCGAACATCCGTACAACTCCAAAATCATCACACGAACCTATCGGACAAAACCCGTTTTCGGATCCGTTTACCCAAAAGTAAAACTTTGGTTAACTCTTCCAACTTAAAGCTTCTAAAATGAGATTCATTCTTCCAAAGAATCCCGAACCGCTCAAAAACCGAAACCAACCATATATGCAAGTCATAAAACATAATATGACCACTGAATGAAATGCTAAAGCTCAAAATGACCGGTCGGGTCATTACATTCTCCCCCACATAAACATATGTTCATCCTCGAACCTGCCAATAGTCGCTCCAAAGCCATCAAATCGCCATATAACCTCAGCATACACATAACCATGGGTGATCCCACATCACACCAATCCATGTAAGTCTGACAACGCCACCAAACAGAGGACCCTTACAACCTTAGTCCATAAACCTTAAAACCCACCCCCAACAATCGGATCTCATTATATGACCCGATTCTTGCATCTATGTGCCGTTTAACTCTGAACAAGTTGCACCAATCCATAACAGTATCTTAAGACATAATCACATGATACACCACATAACTCAAATACTGTAAGGCCACCGAAAAGTTTTCCATGAGATCAAGGTTTGTTATGCCGAGGTAGGCTAATGTGTTAGAAGGTTGTAGACAATCTTTGCGGCGAGATTGCTCGCCACAATGCGGACTTTGTGGTATATATGCGGTGCACTATGCGATAATAGAACCACTTTGCGGACCACAGATCGGCCGCAGAATGCAACAGAAGTAAAATCTGAGTTTTGGAGCTCACTTTACGGTCCATTATGCGATCGCATAATCATTTCACGGGCCGCACATCCATCACTGATCCAGCATGAGAAATTCCAGAGGGGTGATCCTGCGGTCTATTTCGCCGCCGCATAACAATTTTACAGACCGCATGCTTGACCCGGCCAAACCCATTTTGGAGGATCATTTTGCGATACCATATGTGAACTGCATACCTATTCTGCAGTGCGCTCTGCGACCGCATATATGAGTTTGGAGGGTCCATTTTGTGTTTTTATAACTCGATCCCATTTGAACAAAAAGGCATAAGGGGGTCATTTGGGAGTAGAAATCTGGTATTTTAGAGAGAGAGAGAAGGAAGGGCAATAACATCTCTATGCTTGAAATTCTTGCTCAAGCTTTGGGAATTCAAGGGAGCGACTTACAAATCTTCATTTAAGAGGTAAGATTCTACTCCCTAGCCCTAAATTTTTAGATTGGACTGAAAGTTTTAAATGAGAAGTATGGTTCTAGGGTGTGGGAATTGTTCCTTGTGCATGCATGTACCAACAATGGTGGTGGGGAGGTTATTAAACTAAAATGGGTGAATGATTGGTTGAGGGATGAAGAGATTCCACCATAGAAACCTTGTAGTCGAATTGTGCACCTAGTTCTTGATAAAATGCCTTAATGAGCTGAATCCATGAATTTCTTCCTAATTATAGTTCAATTTTCTCATATCTTTAGTTGATTGGAATTGCTAGAAGTATTGGAATGTGGTGGTAATCTAAAGGAAGTTCAAGTAAGGTATGTTAACTAAATTCTCTCTGTAGAGTCGGATTCCATGAACTCACTATGAGCTCCAAGTACGGATGCCAACATACCAATTCTTATCACATTAGCTTGCCTCAAACGCGTGATTTACCTATGCCGATATGCTCAAGTCTTGTTTCAATTTCTATCCTTGTTCACTCCTACAAAGATATTTCAAACAAGGTTTATTTAACGAATGTCTCTTATTCCAATTTATGTTTCAAATGAAATGGGTATAGTTTCCTTGCAAATGTTTCCAATGTGTTATAAACTCCTACGCTCTCATGAGTAAAAGCTATGGTGTTCCTAAATGCTTTTAATGTTCTTAATGTTCTATGATCGCCCATGGCAAGTAAAAAGGAAGTGATAGTATGACCATGAAATATGGCTGCTTGCCAAATTGAGAATTATGAGGCCTTGTATGTTCCAATGGTTCAAATCACGGTATGCATTCTTCTAAAATAAAAATGAAAACAAATTTGATGTTAAGTCCCTAAGAATCATGAACTTAGCTAATGACCGTAAGATAATAATTGAGTGTATGACGAGATGAAAAAAAAAGTGATGTCCTACGTTAAATGATGATAAACCTTATGGAAAAGGAACTTTGTCGATGTGCTAATATAATAAGTTGTGTTTCTCCATGTTGAGCATGAACATGAAGTATTCCAATGAAATGGGAACTTATGACCTTGAATGTAATGTTAATCATTTCGCTCTTAGCTTATATACGGTCGTGTTCATAATGATGTGTTTGAACCCTATGGGCGGTCTTTGAAACACATAGGTGTATAGTATGGGTGAACCCTATGGACGGTTTTTGAAATGTATAGGTGCATAGTATAGATGACTATGGACAGATTGGTGAGGCGCATAGTCAGCCCAAGGACTAGATGAGCCCTATGGACGGTCTGTGAAACGCGTAGGTGCATAGTAAGAGAGAGTTATGGACGAACTGGTAAGACCAATAGCCTACACGGAAAATAGGTACCATTTTCAATGTCCTTGGTTGGTAGATAGTGTACATTTATATTATACTGGTTGTATTCCATAACATAGCTCATGTGGGTCACTTGCATGTGATCATATAGTTTGATTCATAGCTTCTGGATGTGTCTTATATACCATTCTCTGATCTACCTTATCTTTTATACGTTGTTTTGTTTGCTCTACATGCAAGTACTATTATATGTGCTAATGCCTTTTTTGCCGGGGGCGGTGCATCTTTAATGGATACAGGTGGTTCCTTGGCAGGCGGCTTTGATCCTCTTTAGAAGTAACCCTCTACTCAGCAGGTTTGGTGAGCCCTATTCTGTTTGGGGCCTTATGTCACGTGGTATTGTACATTGTATTCTAAGGTATAGCCAGGGCCTTGTCACAGGCACTTCCATACTATTATTCTGTCACATATAAAGGCTCTGTAGACATGTTGTGGGTGGTGTTCAATTAGAGGCAATGTGACGACCCGGCCAGTCGTCTCGTGGGTTACCACTCCGTCTTCCCCATTTTCTGTCTCATTATATCTCGTTATCCGTGTTTTAGGTAATCAAGTTGAGTAGTCTGCGTTTGGGGTGAGTTTTGGGTGGTTAAACAGATTAAACCATCATTGGAAAAGCAAAAGTTGCAAAAAAACCAGGTGAGAATGCGGACCGCATAACTCAAATGCAGACCGCATATCTCACAGTGGAGTCGCAAAAACAAGCAGAAACCTGGGCATCATTCGCGCCAAAATGCGGCCAGAATGCGAACCGCAAACCTGAAATGCGAACTGCATATTTCATAGTGGAGATCGCATACTGAGACAGAAATTTGGACAAAAATCTACGTCAGGAATGCGATGAGAATGCGATCGCAAAACATGAAATGCGAACCGCAAACCTCGCTTTGAGTTGATTTCGCGGTAAAGTTAGAATTTTGGCGATTTATGGTCGATACGTGAGATTTTGATCTGAGGGTCGGAATGGAATTCCGAGAGTTTCTATAGCTTCGTATGGTGATTTTTGACTTAGGCGTATGTCCGTATTTGAAATTGGAAGTCCGTAGGACAATTCAACGCATTTTGGCGAATGTTGGAAAATAGAAGATTTTTGGAAAGTTTGATCGAGGAGTTGACTTTTTGATATCGGGTTCAGAATCCAATTCTGAAAATCTTCATAGGTCTGTTATGTCATTTATGACTTGTGTGCAAAATTTGAGGTCAATCGGACTCGATTTGATAGGTTTCGGCATCGAATGTAGAAGTTGGAATTTATTATTTTCATTAGGCTTGAATTGGGGTATGATTCATGTATTTAGCATTGTTTGATGTGATTTGAGGCCTCGACTAAGTCCATGTGATGTTTTAAGATTTGTTGATATATTAGGTTGAAGTCCCGAGGGCCTCGAATGGATTTTGGATGGTTGATGGAGTTTAACTTTTGGGCATTTCAAGAATGTGTCAATGTCGTCTCTTCTAGAATAAGTGGTATCATATTATGCAAATAGACTCCAAATTCAGTTTTAATTGAAGCGTTAGATCCGTATCGAAATTTCAGAGTCATATCAAAAAGAATCGTCCAATTCGGACATCGTATAAGAAAGTTATGCTTATTTTTGTGTCAAGGAAAACAAAATCTGCATAAACGTTAGAAATGCTACGCCTGATGTCAAAAATGCGAACAACATTTTGGTTATGCTACGCAAAATGCGAACAGCAAAGTGAAACAGATTGTTGGGCCGAAAGCAATGTCAAAAATGCAACAGCATTCTGGTTATGCGAACAGCATTTTGAACACCTGAATTGTTCCGATTTTTTACCACTTTTTAAGTAGAAACCAATGCCCATTTGCCGTACAAGAACCCATTTTCGTTACCCACGAAGAGAAACACCTCCAAACACCATAGAATCACCATAAAGCAACCTCAAAACTATATCCAAAGGAGATTTTCATGGACAATTTCTTAAAGGAAGAGTTTTGGTCATCTTAAACATACTTAGGGCCATAGAACTCGGATTGAAGCGAATCTTGAAGCAAATAATGGGGGATTTTCAAGAGGAATCTCAGGGTAAGTATTCCTAACTAAATTTTTGAGGAATTACCTCGGTTTATCACTGTTTTTAGCAATTAATTGGTGATTTAAGTTAGGAAAATTGTGATAAACCCTTAAGTTTAGATATGAGGGTTGGAGGTCGATCCGATGTTGGAATTCGACAAATTTTGTATGGTTGAACTCGTCAGGAGATAAGGAACCCGTTGAGGTGACAATTACTAAATTTCGAGAAGTGGGCCCAGGGCTCGGGTTTTGCTAATTTTGGAATTTCTTAGTAATTTTGATTGTTTTCGCTTGGGCTTTGTTCCCTCAACATATTGTGACATATTTGTTCTGAATTTGGATAGATTCGACGCACGTGAAGGCCAATTCGAAGGGAAAAGGCATCGCGGGCTAAGGATTTAGCCGGTTTGAGGTGAGTAATGCTTGTAAATGATGTCCTGAGGGTTTGAAACCTCGGAATTTGCACATCGTAGTGCTAAACTGTGTCGTTTACAATGGGGGATTGTGACTTGGTCCATCCCGATTGATGATTTTTACTACGTAATTAATTGAAACTTATTGATATCATCATATTTGGGCATCTTGCCGGTTATGTGAACCCTTCAGGGGTATTTGTCATTGTTTGCTAAATCATATATAGGCATCTCGCCGGTTATGTGAACCCTTCAGGGGTATTATTTGGCATCTCGCCGGTTATGTAAACCCTTCAGGGATATTTGTTACTGAATTGATTCATTTCATAAACTCAGTTTTGAAAATTAAATGACTTTGCATATGATATGCTGGATCGGGTGACACGCCGTCACGAGATATTGCGCTACTGAACCGCCCACAGTGAGCGCCGGGTAACCAGGGAACGGGTGGCATGCCGCCACGAGAGTCATGACGTGCATTGCATTTAGTGTGTGGTATTGTTTTCATTTACTTCACGTTATTTTCTTAGAATATTTACATGTTGTTACTGTTTCATCGTGGATTGCTCTAAGCCTTATGTGTTTTGTTACTTTCAGTCATTATTTATATGTATTACTCACTGAGTTGGAAGTACTCACATTACTCCCTGCACCATGCGTGCAGATTCAGGTGTTATTGATTCCGCTCCGGGGTATTGACTACTACTGTCAGAGCGGTGATTCGGAGATTACGAGGTAGTTATTGGCGTCCGCAGCCCCGTATGTCTTTATATTGTTATTTCCACTTTCTTCAAACAATTGTGCCAAGACATTGTAATAGTAATATTATTATTAGGTTTCATTAGTTGCTCATGACTTTGTGACACCCTGGTTCAGGCTGTAGTCGGGATGGTTCACTGTATTTTGCCGCTAATTTCTGTTATTAAACCGTACTTATATTATTTTGTGATGTTAACTGTTTAAATCGAGGTTTAGTTTGGATTGGCTGGCCTTGTCTTCATGAGAGGCGCCATCACGATCATGGTTGGGATTTGGGTCGTGACAGGTAATGAACTAGAAATGTTTATATTTGTCAAACATGTTTTCTCTCATAACAATGAACTTGTAATATTTTTGAAAGTGTAAATGAAGCTTATATAAGTAATGGAAAAAGGACGTGGTACTCTTTACTCATCTCATGTCTAATTCTTGTTATTGGTTCTTAAATTGATTCATGGGTAAGGTTGAGTAGAAGGCATCAAATAGGCTTACTTGATTGAGATTTCTCGGCCAAGCATCGATCGCGCTCCCAAAGGTCGAGGCATGACAAATACTCATAGCAATAACGTTCGACCGTAATAGTTGCTCGATAGACAACCCGACACCGGTAACAAACCCAATATTGAATAAACCTTATTCTAATCCTTCATACACTGCCAATGATGGAGGAAACATGCATAACCACTAATCAGATCAACAAGTCGTGGAGCTCACTTGCCCGACAAGAACCATAGCCAAAAATTTAAGCATGCTAGTGACATTATCCTTCCAACATACCTTAATCAAGTCTGATAACACTCATTCCAGGTCAAATAACCTCAACCCATCCTGTACAAACTGCTCTACCAACATGGCACACCGATCTTATATATACCATGCAATTCGTGCACTAAACAAGCAACGACTAGGATATGCCCAAATGTTGGAAAGAGAATCAAATGGGAGAACCGGCCCGCAGCTCAATATATAGCAGCAAGCACAAAGGTGATCCACTCTAACTGATAGCATACCCCTCCACAATAACTATGATAAGCAGATAAATCTAACCCGATGTGCACACACATCCTTATTAGACCTACTAGTAGCCTCCAGATCAATAATTATCCTTCTGAAGTAGGTAGATAGCTTCCAAAAAGCCACAATAACATATCTATTGTACATACCATCAGTTGAAAACCTCTTAACACACCTTCACTGTTCACAACCATGGAACAATCCATCTTAGTCTTCAAATCCCTAAAATACTAGAAACTCCAAATCCGATCCCAACTGCACTGCTCTAATAACTGACACATTCCTCACATAGGGTCAGCTCAGGAGAACTACTTTCATAATTCCTTCAGGCCACAAAGCAAAATCTGGACACCAACAGTCGATCAAGCAGGCGATTACCGTAATATCAGTCAGGCATCCGCAAGTCAAAGCATACTGCGCCTTCTAGATTGCACACGATTCTTAGATGCTATCAAATAATGCTATAATTCTTCTAAAAATCTAAAATAGTCCATGTTGTCTAGAACTCGTGACCCCATCCAGGAAAAAATCGCTCCATGCAAAACGTTCCTTATGTCGGTAGAAGACTTCTAGCTCAAGTCGTGGTCGACACTATAAAGAAATCTTTGAGGCAAGTCCGCACACCACCAAGCCATTGGAACTAAACTTCCCTAACTAAAATAAGTCACACAAGCCGTCAAACCCAAGAGTATTGCCACAGAACGCTGGTGAAGCATTACCACACCAATAGAACTAGTTATCTATGTTGCTATGCTGACCTAACACCACTGAGCTGATCCATAACTTTGAATCCTCCTAAGTTAAAGCTCGCTGCGGAAGACCCTAGCGGGAACCACGTCGTCCGAAAGCCCATAAATTGTTGTATTTCCTTTAGAGCACCCAACAATGTTGCAACTGAGATACCCACTATGAATAGACCTTCTGTGAATATAAAGATGTTTCTCTAACATCTCTAATACCGGAATGTAGATTTAGCAAAAATACAGATATGCTGCAAGTTCCAGCACCATCCTACTAAAATCTTAGATCTTAATCATGCACAATTCTAGGGAACCCTCAACACTTTCATATATACCTCAGACCCAAAACTCATATGACACTCGCCTATGCATGCTGATCGTCGATAATAGACTCCCCCACTTGACATAGAGTCATAAGGCACAACATCCGATGATCCACATTATCAACCTTCATAAGCTCGAATAACACTAATCAAATACACGAACCAGTTGCATCCCACAGTTGAACAACTGAAGATCTACCAACACGTCCGCGTCCTTAGTCTAGACAATACCTCGAGACAACGATCGAGCATCCATGGACCCATCATAGCCCATCCACACGTTAAGGAATGAGAGAAGTGGAGTTTCCTAATAATTTTATATCCTCTTGAAGATAAGTACAGACGTCTCTATACCGATCTGCAAGACTCTACTAAACTTGCTTATGACCGTAGCACCTAGGAACCTAGAGCTCTTATACCAACTTGTCACGACCCCAATTTTCCGCCTTAGAATGTCGTGATCGCACATAGACTCTAAGACTTGGTAAGCCTAACGCATGCTGATTTAATAACAAAATTGAACTATTTAATCATTAATCATAAATCATCAAATGACATACATAGCCGCAAGAAGCCAATAATAATATATTTCCCAAAACCGGTAGTGTTGCACCCTATTTTGCACGAGTCAAAAAAGGATTCAACTTGTGGTTTCTCTGTTGTTAATGAAAAAAGAGTCACCACCTAATATTTAAAGGTATATAGGGGTACCTATTTAATTACTAAAGGTCATATTCTTAATTAGTTTGCTACCCGATGAGATTATGTGTAAGGGCTCTTGTTCTTCTAAGGGGAAGGTGTTAGGCACCCTTAAAATCTACTTGAGGTAACTCGATAAGACATAGACTAGATATAGGACTAATTATTTGTACTATTCTAAACTACTGTTTAAAGAGTGTGGCTTAACATTTATTGAGATCCTATAAAGGGAATATGTAGTTTAAAGAGGTATGGGTTTGTAGAAGATTCTTAGAAAAATAATATTAGTATATATATGCTTAAAAAGAGCTTTAAAAGTATGTATGTGGTTTGTACTTAGGATAATATGTGAAAAGAAAAGCTAAGTAATCACTATATTCCCAAAGCATGGAAGTTCATATTACTTCTAATGAGGTGAAGGAGTTATGAAAATTAGCCTAAGTTATACCTTGGCTTTTAAATATTTCACTTGAAGGAACCGTTTGAAAAAATTGGTTTGGGGCGGCAGCTCCTTGGCTTTCACAAGGAGTTGATTTCCTTTTAGAAAATTAAACTCATGACTCAATTCTTGTTTTCCTTTTCGAAGAGGGACTGCCGCCTTTTGTTAGGCTTTTGGGCTTCAAAATATTTTAAGAAGAGTTGGCAAAGCATAATGGATTGATAACATAAACAACTTGTAATTGACGGATGTAGTATTAATAACTAATTAATGCTTCTTCCTAGGTTCTTTAAGGCTTTCCTAAGTTGTTTTATATGGTTTAAGACATAGAGTAAAGAATTCAATCCAATATATAATTGTTGTATACATGTGAGATATAATAACAGGAAACACGATAAAGGACAATGACATAATAAAGCTATGGAATAGCGAAAGCAGTAAATAATAAAGGAGTAAAGGGAAAGGAAGGACTATGGTTTTTGGGCCTCAAAGAGGTAGGCTGAGCAATAACAGGGACGATAGTTGACTCTGGACTACCAAGATATAGATATTGCTAGATTTGGTCCTGAGTTATTTAAGAACTCAGGAGACTCAAGCCATTGTTACATGTTCAAAAAAGAAGAGAGAAAGCCATTAAGAAGAATATACTATATGCATGCTCATACATGAAACTTGTAAGCAAAGAATAAACAAAAGATAACTAGCGGTATTTATACATTAAGAAGGTTATAGTAATGTTGTGGCTATGTATAGCAAATGATCCACATCGAATACCTTTCATTGTCATTAAACACTAAACCCAAAGAGAACAAAAAGTGTCAATGAATTAAGAGCTAAGGAGAGGATTTCACTCAAGGTCAATGCCCCCTTTGAATCCCCCAACACTTCAAAGTTTCCAAGGGTCTCAAGGCCCATGGCAATGCTTGTGACGGGGAGAGTAGCCCAACCAAGAGTTAAATTCTACTCCCAAATACCCTCCACCCCTAACGACTCATTCATCCCTATAGGTTTAAGTGCTAATGAATCTCTTTCAACGTAAACCAATTACCATAACACACCCTACCACAGAAGTATACCCCTTTCTTTATAGAACTAAGTGTATGAAACACATATTGAACACGTCTAGAGGTCATGTCTCCAAACATGCAAAGGGGTAAGAACCATTATACTGTTATTTCTAAGGAACCGAACAACTAGATCATACATCTTCAAGGACAAATAAAGAGCACATAGTTTAGACCAGCTACAACTCTAGGGTATAGATGTTTTTGCCCTAATAGACTAATCACATATTAGTTTAACTCAAGTCTTGCACACATAGGTTAACAATACTATCAAAAGTATCAACAAAGGTTCAGGAAAACAATCATAGTCAGTACTTCTCTATGGGCTAGTACAGCTACCAGAATATAATCAGAAATTTCAACATGATCATAGGTTTGCATATTCAAATGGAACACCTAAGAATGCTTAACAAGATCATAGGCTATCAGTGTTGCTTAACCTTGTAAATGGTGATAGAACCAACCCTTTATGAGATAAGCAAACTGTTATATCCAAGTAGTAGCAATAAAGAGTTTCTCTTAAGCATCATAGACTATGTTCAATTCATATTAAAGGGGAAAGAGAAGACTTTATGCAATTTCAAGATAGTGCACAGGAGCATGAAATCAGGAGAGATATGCAGAGATATATACAGAACCTTCATTTAACTATACATATAGATATTTAAACTAACGTCATAGTCTTACAAAACAAGATGACTTTCAGTCATAGTAAAATCAGGTCAACAATGTTATTAAGGGTGAAAGACATGAGAGACATTATTTCAAATAGGTTTAACTCAACTGTGGAGACTAAGATTAACATCTAAGCATGATGTAGTTATAGTTAGCTTGTAAACCAGTTAACATTCAGCTATAGTGGACATGATAATAACAGAATAAATGCAAGATGGTTGATGATGTTCACAAAGGTTTTCCTTAATGAGACTGTGTCATGCAAAAAGACTCAGAGATGTCACTAATAGTTAGGCATGTGTATAAGAATTTCATAGAGATGACTCAAAGAATGCTTATAGGTTAACAAAAACTTATACAAAGAAGGAGATCATTTAAGCACTAAAACATCACATACTTCAATTAAGTGATGAAAGATTAAACTGCGAGATTTCATGTTTGTTCTAATTAAGATTATCAAACAACGACCTCAACAACAAGATGCAGAAATAGTATAGGGATAAAGATCATGGCAGGATCGTTAAAAGAAAACTTGAAGGCTATGCAAAAATGAAAGTCATTAAGGCATATTAAGTATCTTAACCACATAGGTTGTTTACCATAGAATAGAGACCATCGAGGTTACAAAATAACTTAGTTAATACCATTAAGGATGCTCAAAAGCATGACAAGTGACCATGGCTTAACAACAAATCATCATAAACTGGAAATAACATATGTGCACTAATGACAAACATTGTAAATGAACACAACTAATAAACAATAGAATCATGTTAATGATATTCGAATAAAGATAGCCAAAAGAGAAAGGGTGAAAGTATACTGACCTTTTCTAGAGTAGCTGACCAAACAGGGTTTCTAACTTAGTCGTATAAAGACCAAATATTTAAATCTCTTGCACGGTGAAAAAAACTCAGAAACAAAAGGAAATATAGATCAATTAGAAATTAAACCTAGCCTCTTAATTCATATGAGATGTTTTTAGACTATTGTTAGGTTTGGTAGGTATTGTTTGGTGTGTTTAGGTGAGAGTCATCAAGGCTCTATTTATAGTGTCATTTAATGGCATAGAGTTTCAGATTCACGCATAGGTGGTGGAAGATAAGGATTAACAAGTGATGCAAGCATAGGCGAGTAAAAAAATAGGAGAGATAGAGGGAAATCAGCGAGAGTATTTTACCTGAAAGAATAGAAGTTGATCATAGAAGTCAAAACCCACCAGTCAATCTTTAGTGTCCAGAGGTCGTCGCGTTTAATCTCTGGACCTCGAATAATCATAATGAGGCTTTGACATATGCTCATGTGTGCTTCAATTTTTCTGAGCATTAGAGAAATATGGAGACTTGAACTTTCGCCTTTGAGTCTAGGGTTTCAAATTTTGGGATTTTTAATCCAATCAGTGAGATGGAAAGCAAATCACTAGCCTCATGTCCTAGGGACAAAGTGAATGAATCTCTGACTTCGGACTTGAGAGAACAAAGACAAAATGGTGTCTCGATGCTATGGTTTAAGTTAGGTACTTTAGATTTGAAGAACAAAAGGGAAAGATCCGCGAGATTCTCGGAAAGGGAAGTAGGAGTGGATAATTTGATGAGAGATTTCATGATGTTGATTGATGTTCATAAGAAACAGAGAGAAAGGAGAGGGAAAGAGGAAAGGGGAAATCACTTGCGAGAAAGCTTACAGAACTT
>MCJB01012551.1:388982-478242 GCA_002018475.1 Nicotiana obtusifolia
AAATCCATTTTCTTAAATTAAAGAGTTGTGGAAAGAATGTTCGGAGGGGTGTAAAAGAAAACACTAGCATGCCATCATGTGTGATAGTGTATGGCCAAGACTCGATAGGAAGAAGTATGAGGAGAGTATATATAAAGCGGTAACAAATAAGGGTGTAACAATAATAAGCATGATAACAAGCATAAAGAGCAAATAAAGTAGTTAAGCACGAAATTGCAAATTAAATGCAGTTAAAGTGATATACAAACAAATCTATGTGCCAAATTCAGTCTAAGCTTGCTAAGTTCCGAGCCTAAGTGTGAATCACCAGCAGAGTCGCCATGTTGTTGCACCCTATTTTGCACGAGTCAAAATAAGATTCAACTTGTGATTTCTCTGTTGTTGATGAAAAGAGAGTCGCCACCTAATATTTAAAGGTATACTACGGTACATATTTATTACTCAATGTCATATTCTTTATTAGTCTGCTAACCGGTGAGGTAATGGGTAAGGGATCTTTGTTCTTCTAATGGGAAGGTTTTAGACACCCCTTAAAAACTACTTGAGATAGCACCATAGGACTTAGACTTGATTTAGGACTAATTGTTTGTACTACACTTAACTAAATGTTTAATGGCTGTGGCTTACCATATATTGGGACATAATATCTATAAAGGGAGTGTGTAGTTTAAAGAGGTATGGGTTTATAAAAGAATCTTCGAAAAATAATGTTAGTATATATATGCTTGAAAGAGCTTTAAAAGTATGTATGATGTTTTTATTTAAGAAAATATATGAAAAGAAAAGCTAAGTTAAAACACTTTGTTCCTAAAGCATGGAAGTTCATATTACTTCTAATTAGGTGAAGGTGTTATGAAAATTAGCCTAAGATATACCTTGTGTTTTTAAATATTTGACTTAAAGGAACCATTTGAATATCTATCTTTGGGGCGGTAGCACCTTGATTTTCGAAAGGAGTTGATTTCCTTTTAGAAAATTAAACTCACAATTCAATTCTGGTTTTCCTTCTAAAAGATGGACTGCCACCTTTTATTATGCATTTGGGCTTCAAAATCTATTAAGAAGAGTTAGCAAAGTTATAACGACCCGATCGGTTGTTTTAAGAATTAGCATCTCATTCGATGGCTTAAGGTCTCGAGTATCTTGGTGTTATGTATTATGACATGCGTATGTGGTCGAATTCGATTTTGGGATGATTCGGGATTGATTTAGAAGGATGATTCTTGTCTTAGAAACACAAGCGGTCAGGATGGTGTTTTGATGATTCCATAGCTTCTTATGGTGATTTTAAACTTAGGCGTATGCCCGGATTTGGATTTGGAGGTCCGTAGGTTGATTTCATGCTTTTTGGTGAAAATAGAAGTAGAAGGTTTGTGTTACAACCCGTATTTGCATACGTTAGCTTACGCCGTAAGTTAGTCTACGTAGGTCCGAGAAGAGATTATCTCTGAGATGATAAGAATTTAGTCCTATTGGTATTAAATGATGCAAAGGTGTATAAGAGTGGTTAACAAGTATTAGAAGTTAAACGAATCAAGGATGTTGTAACTCGTATTTTCGGTTAATCTAGAGGTAATTAATATTACCAAGAGGTTATGTTTTAAGTTATTTGAATCATATAATATCCGTTTCATAAGTATTGAAGTCAAATGAGTTGTGAAACAAAAGTCGACAAACGTTGTCGCAACTTACGTTCATAATTTTACTCATACTTTAGGTCAAATGTCACTAAGCTTTTCTCTCAATTTACTTTGAATTACGGGTGATCTACCAACCAAATTCAAGGTCTATGAGTCTAGTTTCTAACTCTTTAAACCGTTTGTTGATAAGATCTCCGAGTTGAGAGATATTCGCGTTTTCACGAGACTACACCAAGCAGCTCTCAGTGAGGCCCACATAGGCGGTTAAGACTTGTAAATGTGTATAACATGCCTCAACCCTGTTTTAAGTCATTATTTTTCAGTATATGCAGTCCTTAGAACCCTAATAACACTCTCTCAAGCTTCTCTCGTGATCCAAGACTAAACAAAGGGCAAACAACACAAATCAAGTGTCGGGAATCCTGTGGCGCTAGTGATTTCAATGCTTCTAAAGTGATTCTAGTGCCGAAAAAACCCTAATCAATTGCTAGCTTCGCTTCCTCGTTTTTGTGGAACCATTGGAGGGATATTTCGTGGTCAATTAAGGTCAAATTGGAGTTGTTCTTCTGTTTAAAGGTAAGGAACCTCTTACCCTACATGTATTTAAGATTATCCAAGTTACGGCTAAGTCGTTGAAGCTAGAACTTGTGAGATATATGTCAAAAGGCTTGCTAGTAATGTTGTTGGTTGGTGGACTGTGTTGGGAGGCTTAATATGATTATTATTGATGTTGTTTGGGCTGTTTGGTGAGTTTTTTAACTTGTGGGAAATCATATAAATAGGGGAGGTGTTGTCCGTTTCATCGTAAAATAGGTTATGGTTGATACGTAATAGCTGCGACGCTTAAACGACAACGATAATGCCATTTCTCTTATTGTAGACTAAGGAGTCATGGAATTTTCATAGCTTGAGATTGGGCAGTATATACAAGGTATGTGAGGCTATCCCTTTTCTTCTTTTGCACGACTTCGATTGTACGTAACGTAATGAACGAGCTTCCAAAGATACTCCACTCTTAGAGGCTAGCAGTACTTACATTGTTTCCCTTCTTATGGAATGATTGATGTTGATGTTACTTCTCTTATTCTTATGTTATCAATGTTGTTGGTACTTCCTGATTCTTATAAGATTCTTGATGAGGATTTAGTCCTAATAATGTGTACGGAGGATACCGACCTTACGTCACTCTGAAAGGTTTAAAATTTGATTCTAATGCGTCCAGCACGCATTGTATATATGTATCTATTTTAATCTACCAAGCCACGCTATAGTCGGCCGGGCACGACACCTATTGTGCAACCACTGATTAGTTGGGTTTTGCCGAGCTCCACGTGGCCGGGTACGATTCTACCAGCCTTATGATGGCCGGGTACGATTCTACCAGCCTTATGATGGCCGGGTACGTTTTTACCGAGCCTATTAGGGCCGGGTACGATATGATGATAATGATGCCCACAGAGGCATATGTTTTAAAAGTTTATGTATATAGATACATATGCATCATGCATTCATGTCAGTAGCCCTCAGAGGTACCTAGATGTTACATGTTTTATATTCTCTATCCCTTTTTAGATTATTGTTCTTACTTATGCTTTCTTGCCTTGCATACTCAGTACTTTATTCGTACGGACATCCTTTTATTTGTGGATGCTGCATGTCGTGCTGCAGGTCCTGATAGATAGGTAGGCGAAGCTCCCCCACCACAGTAGGCTGCCCAGTTCAGTGGTTATTGGCGAGATCCCTTCTCTGGACTTGCCGTGGTATTGGTATGCATTTATGTTATAGGCGTTATGGGTATGTCGGGGCCCTGTTCCCGCAATGTTGGATCACTTATGTTCCTTTAGAGGCTCATAGACATGTATCAACTCATGTATAGTTTGGATTTCCTTGTTGACTAATTTTTGTTGTCTAGTTTCTCATGGCAGTTTGTCAGCTTGTACCTTATACGTAGCTTCATGATAGCCTTGTCGGCTCCTGACATATATGTTCATGCCATTATCTGCCATTGTTGGTGGTTTAGGATTCATGTGTACCATTTATACTGATCTCATCGACCCTTACAGATAATAAGAAAGGCTAGATAAAATGTGCATTGGTGCTCGGAAATTATGGCCCGGCTGCCAATCATGGCCCCAGTTTGGGTTGTGACAGTTTGGAAGGTTGAGAGGTTTGACCGGGAGTAGACTCTACGAATATCAAGCTTGAATTGCGATTTCGAGAAATGGAATAGATCCATTATGTCATTTGGTACTTCCATGCAAAATTTGAGATTATTTCGAATCAATTTGATATGATTCAACGCGAGTTATAGAAGTTGAAAGTTCATTAAATTTGATTTGAGGTGTGATTCGTAGATTTGATGCTGTTTGATGTGACTTGAGGCATCGAGCAAGTCCACGTTATATTACGGAACTTGTTGGTATTTTCGGACGGAGTCTCGAGGGGCTCGGGTGAGTTTTGGGGTGGTTTCAGACCTATTCTACGCCATTTTTAATTGCTGGTTTTGGCCACAGGGGTATGCATCACGATCACAGGGTTTGGGTCGAATTCACGAAGAGCAAATTTGCTGTTTGGGCACTGTTAAACTATAGACTGTCTGAGAAGAGTTTGGGAAGGGTAATGGGAATTTGTTCAATATGATCACAGGGAAATGGCCGCGATCGCGAAGGGTAAAATATGTACTGGAAAATTTTTCAATCGCGATCGTGAAGGGTACCTCTGGGCAGTGTTTAAAGTACTCTATTTCGAAAGCCTTGGTCAGTTTATCATATTTTGAGCTATGGAGCTCAAATTTGGGCAATTTTGAAGGGGAATTACACACTTTGGATTGGGGTAAGTGTTCTTTATCTGGATTTGATTATGTTTCACGATTCCATCTTTGTTTTTTAACATTAAATTAGTGATTTTAATGGGAGAAATTAAAAACTTTTGTCTAAACTTTCAAAAATATAAAATGAGGAATTGAAGGTCGATTTGATGTCGGAATTGGATAATTTTTGTATGGTTGGACTTGTATCGGAATGATTGTTCAGATTTTGTGATTTTTTTCGGGTTCCGAGGTGAGATCTGAGGTTGACTTTTTGGGTTGAATATTTAGTTTTCATTAAAGACCGAAGCTTTATTATCCGGAATTGTTCCCTATGGTTTTTATTTATGATATTAAGTTATTTTTCCTACATTTAGCCGTTCGGAGGTTGTTTCACACGAGAAGATCATTTTAGAGTATCGGTTTTGCTTCTTTGAGGTAAGTATCTTGCCTAACTTTGTGTGGGGAAACTACCCCTTAGGATTTGAGACGTTTGTGCTATTTGTGTCATATGAAAGTCGTGTACGCGAAGTGACGAGTACGTACTCGGGCTTATATGTGAAAAATTGACCGGCTTGGACTCTTATGCTTCTTGCATGTACTTCTTTGAATTGTTCGCACATGTTATATCTTTTATTCGTCATGTCTAATATCACATGCTTTATTTGAAGTTGTCGTTACATATCACATTCTTTACTTATCGGGTTTGCTCTTATATGGTTTATTTGAAGTTGTTATCACTTTTATCATTATGTGATTTCTTTTATTGTGGAGTTACTCTTAGTTGAAATTGTAGTTAAATGATATCCTTTTGTTGTCGGGTTATTCTCACGCATTTAGACGTAGTGCTTGTTCGTGCCATCTCTCTCATTGTTAGCATATTCATACACTAGAAATCCGAAGTTTGTCATTTGATTGAAATACTTTTACTATTGAGTTATTCTTAAATAATTAATTGGGATTGAGGTTATCAAAAGTCATTAATCTATTTTAATTGAAGTTGTGTTTAAGGAGGGTGTTGTTCTTTGTTGAGTTACCTTCCCGTTCATTTTTGTTGTTACTGAGATTCTATACACATTGTGTTGAACCAGGGCTATTTGTTGTGGAAATATTCATATTCTTGTATCTTTTGAAAGGTCGTGGCCTATAGGCACTTGTGATACAAATTGATATGTCGTGTTTTTGTGATATAAGAGCATGTAAATTGTTGTGTGGTTTGGTTGTTGTTATGCAGAGTATATGGTGGCATTTCATCGTAGTTGTTATGCTAGGCATAAGGGTGATATCTCACTGTTGTTGAATGTACGAAGTGATATAGGTAGCTATTGTGTTATTGTCTGGGTGGAGCGATAAGGGTGGCTATTATATGAAGTGCTACGGCTGGCTACCAGAAGATACAGGTGGCTAGTAATCTGTCAGGGCGAAGTGATACGGGTGCCTATGGGAGATATAAGGGTGACAATGTCAGGGTTGATGTGTGATGGCCTGAGGACATCATGTTGGTGATTTTCGTGTGATGGTGTGCTTTTCCTTGTGTATGTCATACACCTTACGTGATTTATTGTGTTTCTTCTATGAGATACGCGATGTATTTGATATTACTTGTTGACTTGGGCTACAGTCATACACTCGCACAAGCATACACTGTAGCATGCCACTTATACTAGCTCAGGAGTATGAAACTTGAAATTTATTAATCATGCCAGGTGTTCTTGTATTATCGGTTTTTATGTTTATATTGAGACATTGACCACGCCGTACGGAATGTGATTATGAGCTTGTGACCATACCGGGAGGACTCTGATTGTGAGCCTGTGACCACGCCGAGCGTATTATGATTGTGAGCATGTGACCACGCAGGGCGGATTGTGAATGTGAGCTCGTGATCACGCCGAGCGGATTGAGATATTAACACGTGAGTTGTCTGTGCGGTTGTGATTTGAAATGTGGGCACAAGGTGCCGTGAGCATAGGATGGTGGGTTGAGACCCGTGACTTGTGATTATGAGATGAGGTATCACGAAATGATTTCATTGTTAAACTTGTGTTAGAATAGCTCGATTAATTGGTTGTCCTTTGTGTTCCTTATTTTGTTTTAACGATACTTCATGGTGTTCTTGTTGCTTTACTATTTATATTACTTACTGATTCTTGTTGTCATTTACTGATTTCTACTTTCATTATTAGCTTTATAATTCTGTACTGCATTGTCTAGTAAGTGTCTTGACTTGTACCTCGTCACTACTCCACCAAGGTTACTCTTGAAAATTACTGGGTATAGACTGTGGTGTGCTCGTACTACACTTATGCATATTTTTGTGCAGAGCGAGGTATTGGAGATATTGGACTTGCGCAGAGTTAGCATTTTGGTCATGCGGATTCAAGGTAGAGCTGCTTGGTCATTGCAGTCCCTTGGAGTTCTTTCCTTTTATGTACTGTCAGCTTGTCAACAGTATTGTATTTCGGTCTTTGAGATCTTTCCATGTACTTAGCTTGAGTTCGTGACTCTGTAATACAAAATCGTGGGAGGTTGTTGTGATTATTGTCGTATAGGCTTATTGCGCTTTAGTTTAAGTATTCATATTAGACTCTGTTTCAAATTATCATTGTCTAAATTTTGCCAAATTTTTGTTAGTAATTAGCTTACCCAGTCTTAGATCCTAGGTGACATCACGATGCCAGCGGTGGGTTTTTGGGTCGAGACAAGTTGATATCAGAGCTCTAGCTTCATAGGTTTTGCGATTCACGAGCAAGTTTAGTTGAGTGTTGCGGATCGGTACGGAGATGTTCGTACTTATCTTTGAGAGGCTACAGAACTATTAGGAAAATTCCACTTCTTTCATTCTTATTGTATAGATTTGTTGATTTTGAAGTATGAGCCTTTATGTCTCTATTCTCTCACATATGGTGAGGACACATGCCACCGGGTAAGCTAAACAAACATCCATGCCTCCTACTTGAGCTGTGATAGGTCGGGGCCAAGGTACAGGTCGAGGAAGGGTACGCGCCAAAACTAGAGAACCTGTCAGAGCAGTAGTTGAGGAGCCGCCAGTAGCTCCGGTTGAGGGATAGGCGCTGGAGGCGCCTGTTGTTACCCACGAACTTCCAAAGACTTTAGCGCAGTTCTTGAGCATGTTTGGTACATTGGCTCAGGCAGGAGTGACCTCCGTTGCACCAACTACTTCGCAGATTTAGGCAGGAGCTCAGAATCCCGCTGCCCATATTCCAGAATAGTGGGCTCACATTGGTCATGTTCTGAGTGTGGTGCCGGTACAACCTTTTATTCCGGTTTAGCCCGAGGTCAGGCTAGGGGAATCAGAGGAGGAGCAGAAGAGGCTTGAGAGGTTTAATAGGTATAGTCTACCTACTTTCAGTGGCATAGCTACCAAAGATGCACAGGGATTTCTAGATAAGTGTCATTCTATTCTCCGCACCATGGGTGTTGCGGAGGTGAGCAGAGTTGCTTTTACTACATTTCAACTATCGGGAGCAGCGTATCAGTGGTGGCAAATTTATGAGGAGGGTAGACCAGCCGATGCAGCACCACACACTTGAGTTCAATTTTCAGAGATGTTTTGAGGGAGTTTCTCCCCCATACCCTCCAAGATGCATGCGTGCAAAGTTTGAGTAGCTCTGTCAAGGCACTATGACGTTGTCAAAGTATGCCATTAGGTTCAGTGAGCCTGTCATGCACTTACTATGGTTCCCACAGTCAGAGAGCGAGTACGCAAATTCATTGAGGGGCTCAGTTATGATCTAAGATTCAGCATCGCTCGGGAGTTGCAGACTGATACTCCATTTCAGCAGATGGTAGAGATTGCTAGGATGTTAGAGCGTATTCGGGGTTAGGAGAGGGAGGATAAGGAGATTAAGAGGTCTCGAGGTTCCGGAGGGTTCACTGGATTCTACTCTTCACTTATGACCTATCATGGTAGAGGCTCGGGCAGTCGGTTAGTCCAGTCCGCACATCAGACTACTCGTGGTGCTCCAGTTAGTTCTTTTAGTGCAGTACCCGCACGGAGTTCCTACAATGATTATTCCAGTTATTCGGCACAAACTCAATATGAGCAGCCACGCCTGTAGAGGGCTTGTTATGAGTGTGGTTATACTAGGCACATCATGAGAGATTGTCCCAGACTCGGGAAGGGCGGATTGCATCAGACCACTCAGGCTACAGGCTCCATTCTAGTTGCTACTACACCTGCACGGCTAGTTAGTGGTGCAGGACAGCGGGTAGAGGGCACCTTAGAGGGGAATTCCCGGCCTGTTGATATACTTTATATGGTAGGGTAGAGGCCACTGTACTAGATGTTGTCGTTACAGGTATAGTTTCGATTTGTTATAGAGGAGCATTATTCTTATTTTGATTCGGTTATGCGTATCAGGGTGAGTCCTCTTATCTTGCTTCACATATGGGTGAGTTTCGTGATTTTGCGCACTTCTTATGTGTTTACCCATGTTGGGAGATTCTATAGTGGTAGCCCGCATCTATCATTTTGTTTTGTTCGCTCTTTAGACATATGAGGCTAGACATGACTTTCTATTACTCATTAAAATAGGTTTTAATGTGATTTCTGGATGGTTTGGTTACGATTTGTGATTTAGATGCTCGACCGGTAAGGGGAGTTCTTTACATGTTGTGATTTTGTTTTGTAGAATAGAATTAGTGTAAGGGTTCAATTGGTATGATGTGCATTCTACTTGTGATTCAGAGCTGAGGATGGGATCGTCACATTTTCGTATGGTGTGATATGTTTGAACTAGGCTACGTGTTGCGGTAGGGTTATATTAGAATGAGATCCTTATGGTTAGTTCATATGTTTTGATTATCCCTTGTAGAATTGATTCGCCTATGGTACTGATAGGGAGTTGTGCCTTTCCGGATTATTTGATAGTTTTCTCTTATGTTTCTCATTGCATATTTAGTCACATTCGCATTGTGCTTATAGGGTTTTAGCTTGCGAGGTGTGTGCCCAGGTAACATTAGATGTAACTTGTCGATTTGAGTGAAGGGATTTAGCATCTTCACGTTTATTACATCATTGTTAGTGTTGTGAGGGTCTGGAACAGGGTACTAGCTGGTATGAGGTTAAATGCCAGTGCTGGATTTGACTATGGGTAGCAACAGTGGTCGGAGATGTTTCGATGGACATATGGGCGATGTATTACGTTGAGTAGTCATACCTTGTGGATGTATGCGTGAGCTGTGATCACTAGTAGACGTTGATACAGTGTTTTTATGCAGGAATCGGGTCTTTAGGAAGATTCAGATGGTGAAAAGTTTTGTTCAAAGGCTTATTGGTATGGGTGGACGGATTAATTTTTAGTTGAGATGATGTTTTTGGGACTATGTGCGTTGGAGTTACATGGGATCACTCGCGAGTATATGTATGGTGAGTACACTCAGTGATTTGATGACTTAATGGTTCTTGGCACGTTCGATGATGACCGTTTGTTAAAGAAGGTTTGAATGTAACCACCCGACCGGTCATTTTAAGAATTAGTATCTCGTTCAAAGGCTTAAAGTTTTGAGTAGCTTCGTATTATGTATTACTGTTTCAAATAATAAGGCCCTGAGTGAGATAACGACTTCTATCTTAAGAGGCACATAAAAATAAAGCATGTTAATAATTCTTTTATTTAAACCCTTATGCTACCAAAAACTTAACAGAATATGATATAGTGACTCCACGCAATTAAATTCATATTGACAATTAATTCACCAAATTATCACCGAGGAACAGAATGGCATGTTAAAGCAACACAACAAATCACGTAGAATGCATGACTCATACAAGAAAACACAATAGTTCCAAAACCAATATAACAATGAATAACCAAACACAATCAAAATGCGGATGAATTATTGAAGGAAGAACAATGACCGTTCAAATCAACAAGTTGTTCCAACATGGAATGTACAATGAAAATCACAACCGAGTGCTGCCTCGTATTCACATTTCACAATTTCAATCACAATCTTTCCTTATATCACCGCGTGAATCTTATATTTAGTTTTGAAAATCATTTTTCCAAATAGGTACGCACCTTTTAGCCCACCTTATCTCATCGCATGCACCCCTAGCCTTATAGCACCGCATGCGTATCAATATCACAACTCGCACCACAAGTGCCCATATGCCACAAGTTGCCACAAAGTCAACAACACCATTGATTTCACAACAAATAGCCCATGGCTTAACCAAAATGTGTACAAGAATTTCAACAATAGAAAAATGAATAAGAATGATCAACAAGGAAAGGTATCTCAACAATTAACAACTTCACCTGGATGTGATAATGGCTATTACAACTTCAACACCAATAACTCAACAAGATGATATTTTGCGAAATAACAACTTCATTTAAAAGTGATTCAACAATTAAGAGGTAACAAGACAATAAGAAAGACAATTACTTCAACTAAAGTATATAAGAGCAAAATAACAAGTAAGAGGTAGAACAAGTGCTAACAACGTCATTGGAGCATGTAAGCGTAGATTAATAATGAGAGATATAATATGTTATGACAATTCAATTAAAGGCATGTAAAAAGTTTAGATAACCTAAACCAGCCAAAATACCACATATAGCCCATGTACCAACTCGTAACCTTCCGTATACGGCTTTCACATAACACAAAAAGCGCAATCAACCCAAATCACAAGGGGTAGTTTTGCCACACAAAGTTAGACAAGATACTTACCTCAACTAGGCCAACTCGACTCTCAGAATAGCTTTTCCCCTAAAATTTGTCTCCATGCGTCTCAAATCTAATAAAAAATGACTTAATAACATCAAACAATGCAAGAGAAACCAATTACACTAAATACAACTATGATCTTTATATTATTTCCAAAAAGTCAACAAAAGTCAACTCTAGGCCCACCCGGTCAAAACCCGGGTAAAAGTGTAGATTCAGGCTACCAATAACCTCACGAGTCCATATATGTGTTTTGTTTTCAAATCCATCGACTCTCTAAACACAATTCTTCATTTTTCAAAAAATTGAGTTAATTTTCCAATTTTCCTCTTTGAGTTTCATAAATTCGATGTTAAAATCTATGATATATTCATGAAAAATAGTTGAAAATTGATTAGCTTAACTTACCCATTATTTGTAGATGAAAATCCCCTCTAAAATCGAACAAAATCGAGCTCCAAAACCTTGTGAGAAAAAGTAACTAAATTCTGAAACAAGAAAAAAAATATAGCAGTTGTCCTTTCTCGATTGAGCTCCTATATGATCCCGAAACTCACGTTTGATAAGCCCAACACGATCCTTGCAAGATTACACCCAAGATAGCATCTTGAATCACCCAATTTGGCCTTAAAATGAGGGAGGTATGATATTTTGAAGTTTTAAATGAAATATGAAAATTTCAATGGCAGTTGCGTAATTGTTTACACCAGAAAAAAAAATCAGCAATAAGAAAATCTTTCTTTTAGCACCCAAACTCATTTGGAACATCCCGAACACAAACCATATATGCATTTCAATCATAAAACACGCTACAAACCTGCTCGCGTACTCAAAATATCGAAAAAGAGGTCATCTTGATCCGATATTGGACATGGTCAAACTTCAAAACCTCAAGTTAACTAGTTTCTCAACCAATATTCCAAAATACACTCGAGACCTCGAGTGTCACGACCCAAAATTCAACTAGTCGTGATGAAACCTAACAGAACCAGCTAGGTAAGCCAATTAATAATAAACCCAATATAATGATAATGATAAGAGTTAAAAATGAAATAACTGAATTTTATACAATTCCCCAAGGACAAGTAATACAAATCATGAGCTTCTAAGACTTAGAGTTTACGAAGCTGGAATAAAATAAATACATCATCTGTTCGAAATGTACATAAACAGATTTATAAATCTTAAGCTGCCAAGAACAAGATGCAGCTATAACCGGAACGCATGTACATCTTCAATGCCAGCTTCCCCCCACTCGCAGCAGCATTAGCTCCAAAATTTGCACGCAACGTGCATATGTGTAGTGTGAGTACAATCGAACCCATGTACTTAATAAGTAACAAAACTAACCTTAGATTTAAAGCAATGACGAGCTTAGACAATGGTCAGAGTCCAACACCAATAGCCAAGAACAACTCGTAACAATATAATAAAAGTAGCACAAGTAATAACTCAAAGATATGATGCTCAGCTCGTTCACAGTTACGGATAAATAGGCATGCTTTTCAAGTATAACTATAAAACCCAAATCTTTCACTGAAATCACCAAAATATGAGTAAATCGGAAAACTGTGGTTTTTCCACCAAAAACTTTCAAAAACAAATAAGATATTTCATTCTCATATAGCATAAGGAAACTACATCTCTATGCCTACATGTCAATGTGCATGTGAAATCATGGATGTCACAAAATCGTGTAGTATAAGGAAATGCATCTCTATGCCGGTATGTCAAGTATGCATGTCAATCTCAGTGATGAACTCATGTACTCGCACTCTCAGAGTAAATCTCACTGTCTCGTACTCCCACTTATCACGCTCAATCACTGAGCAAAATCAGTCACTCAGCACTGTATAGTACCTGTGCTCACTGCTGGCAAGTCAAACTCCGGAGGGGCAAATCCTGCCCAAGTGCTAATATAAGCCAACATAGCTTGCTGCAGCCTGCAGCTCGATCCCATCGTGAATCAATATAAAACCTGTTGCGGGGTGTAGCCCAATTCCATAAATAATAATAAAGCTTATCAAGCCTGCTGCAGCGTGCAACCCAATCCAAATAATAATAATATATATAAAACCAATATTGTCTACAACAGCGTGTAGCCCGATCCACAATATCTCTCACAACACTGCTCTCAGGCCCCAACTCAGCCATCAATCTTTCCAGCCTCTCAGGATCACAAAACTCATGGCAATCAGCCCAAGTAATGATAACATGATGTGACAACAAAGGATAATAAAGACTAAGATATGATATGCGAATGAATGAATGTGTGTCACATATACTCAACACCAAGTTTAGAAGTGTTACTTACCTCGAACAAGCGAATCCAATATTGAGCAAGCCAAATAATAGTCTAGCAATGCCACCCCGGGTACCTCTGAGCGGCTCAAAACTAGCCAAAAGCAACTCAAGAACATCAAATAATGCCAAAGAAAACAAACCCAATTGATAAAGGTTGAATTTTTAATCAAAATCCCAAAGTCAACCAAAAAGTTAACAAAAATCAACGCCATACTTGCCTTGGATTCCGAATCTAAGCTTACTCGAGTGAAGCCCGAAATACTCCGCCAAGACTCGCCAAATTCGAGTACGTTGTTCTCCTATATTTAGGAGAACAAAACCAAAAAGAGAATCGAGAAATAAATGCCTCTAACCCATTTTCGATTTTTAAAATTTAAGACATAACCCTCGGTCTTGATTTAAAAAATTAAATGAGTTTTCAATTAAAATCATGAATTAAAGCTTAAACCAAGTGAATGAATCAAAGGGGAATGCTTAGGTTATAGTTTAGACGTTATCCCATGGAAAAAACTTGAAGAACATCCTAGAATTCTCCCAATCCAAAACTTTCAAGATGAAAAAAATCCCAACAACATTAATAGCCAAAAAGCTAGTTTTTCTGCTCGTTTATTATGTCAAACGATCCCGAAACTGGCTTTTGATGTCTCCAATAGATTCCACATGATATTCTAGTCAAGTTAGGCTTTTGAATCACTCCACTTGACCTTATATAATGAAGGAGATATGTTGGTTTCATTATTTCGAAATAGTGCAGATTTTTAAATACGAATTCAGTTGCAATTTCGTAATTAATCTGAAAAATCAGGAAACAAATTCATAGTAAAATGACCATAAATTCCTCATACGATGTCGAAACTTAATGACTTCAGTTGCTATGATTCCAAAATTATGACACGGATATAATTATTTAGTTGAAACAAGAATCAGAGATCGTTTGTTCAATATGGTAACCTTTATGCTCAAACCGGCGTCAAAATCGCAAACAATCACCATATAACCCAAACTTATCCAAAACTCGTCAAAATTTAACCAAACTTAGTGGAATAATTAGAACTCGATTTTGAGTCTATTTATCAAGAAATCAGACCTTGGTCAACTCTTCCAACTTAAAGTTTCTAAAACGAGAATCATTCTTCCAAATCAATCCCTAACCACTCAAAAACTGAAACTAAACATACACGAAAGTCAAAATACCAAATATGAAGCTACTCAAAATCTCAAACCACATAATGGAACGTTAAAGCTCAAAACGACCGGTCGAGTCGTTACATCATGACCCCACCCAATCATACCTACAAGTACAAATACATCATACAAACTTACCCAAAGCCTCAAAATAACAACGGGAATATCACAACAAAGAATCGAGGCTCAAGCCGAATAGAATTTCTCTTAAATTGTTAAATCTTCATTCTTTCAAAAGAGTGTCCGAATCACATTTAAACACTTAGAATTACTTTCAAACTTTGTAAATTCAACTATATAGAACTATCCAAAGTCTCAGAACACCAATTGGTGTCCAATAACATCAAAATCAAGTCTTTGTCAAACTTATGTACTCTTAAGTTCTTCAAATTGTCAACTTTAAACAAATAATGTCGAATTCCTCTACGAACATTCGAAACCAAATCCGAACATACGTACAAGGCAAAAATCATCATACGAACCTATCAGAACAATCAAAATCAAATTTTGAATCTGTTTACCCAAAAGTCAACTCTTGGTCAACTTTTCCATCTTAAAGCTTCTAAAACGAGAATCGTTCTTCCAAATAAATCCCGAACCGCACAAAAATCGAAACCAACTATAAAGGCAAGTCCTACTACATAATATAAAGCTACTCAAAGTCTAAAACCACCATATGGAACACTAAAGCTCAAAACGACCAGTCGGGTTGTTACACTAAGACGAGAATCATTCTTCCAAATCAATCCTGAACCGCTCGAAAATCGAAACGAACCATACACGCAAGTCATAATACATAATATAAAACTACTCAAAGTCTCAAACCATCGAATGGAATGCTACTCAAAACGACAGGCCGGGTCGTTACATTATCCTCCACTTAATAATACGCTCGTCCTCGAACGTGCCAAGAGTCGTTCCAAAACCATGAAATCATTTTCTAAACTTGCCATACACATACTCATGAGTTATCCCACATCAACTCAACCCATATAAGTCAGACAATTCAACCTTACTGAAGATCCTTACTTCAACCTTAGCCCATAAAGCTTAGAGTCAAATCCAATATCTAGAATCCATTACAAGACCCAATTCTCACATTTATACGTTGTCTAAGTCTGAAGCCAAATCAAGCCGTAATAATAACCAAGAATGCAATCACATGATATAACACATAACTATGATACTCATAGAGGTAGCTTCCGACCATAATAGTTGCTCAATGAGAAGCCCTGTACGGGTAACAATCCTCATATCAAATAAAATCTTATTCTTAGCCTTCGTACACTGCCAATGATGGAGGAAACACGCATAAAATCATAAGCACTCATCAGATCAACAAGTCATGGAGCTCTCTTGCCCGACAAGAACCTTAGCCGAAATCTAAGCTGACTAGTGACATGATCCTTCCAACATACCTTAATCAAGTCCGATAACACTTATTCCAGGTCAAATAACCTCACCCTATGAACAAGATGCTCTACCAACGTGCCACACCAATCCTATTTAGAGTAACATACCATGCAATCTATGCACCAATGAGCAATAACTTAGATATACCCAACGATAGAAAGAGAGTGAAATGAAAGAACCGCCCCACCAACTCAACAGTTACCATCATCAAGCGCAATGCTACAAACCTATCACATAAGGAGAAAGAAACATACTGGATACGCTCAAGGATCACATCCCAACATAAACACGCTGCAATGTGTGACCTGACACCAATCCACATGATATACGTCCAGCCATGAGGCTCACAGTCAACAACTGTATGCATATCAACAACAAAAACATGAAGCGCGTGATCATAACAATGGAGAAACGGATATCACTACATATCACAACAAAAAGACCATAATCAAGGCTCAGTCAACCATGCATCACCCCAAGAGCCACCCTGCTTGAATTCCGTCACAAGGCCCAAACACTACTGCATAATGTGTGCAAATAGTCAACAATCTCACAACTCACCGTAGCATAGGAGAGTAACACATGCAACTCATTGGAAGACAAATAAGATCAACTCTAATAAATGACACCACCATCAACATCAGATGTGCTGAGTAAAAAAATTTGACCTGATGTAGAATACACATTCACATTAGGCCGGCTATTGGCATCCAAATCAATTCGGATCCTTCCGAAATAGGTTAACAACCTCCTAAAAGCCCACAACAATATATCTATATCACATACCATCAGTTACCAACTTCTTAGCATACCTTCACCGTCCACAACCATGGAATAAGCTGTCTCTGAGAATCTTCTTAGTCTTCAAATCCTTAGAATACGATAATCTCCACGTATGATTCCTACTACACATCCCAAATTACTAACACATTCATCACACACGACCAATCCATGAGAAATGCTTCCATAATTCCTTCATGCCACATAGCAATATCTCAACATCTGCTGTTGATCAACCGGGCGATTACCATAATACCACTCAGGCATTCACAACTCGCAACACTGTGCACCTTCTAATGTGCGCACCCTCTACAGGTGGTATCAAATAATGCTAGCATCCCTCTAGGTATCTAAAATCGTCCCTGCTATCTAGAACTCATGACCCCATCCAGGAGACAAATCATAAAGCGCAACTTATTTCTTATGGCGGTGGCAGACATCCGGCTCAAGTCATGGTTGACACCATCAAGAACTCTTCGAAACCCCTCTGCACGCAACCAAGCCATCAGAACTGAATTCTCCCCAACTCAACCAAGTCATGCAAGCTATCAAACCCAAGAGTATTGCCATAAAACACCAATAAAGCATCACTGCACCAAATGCACCAATTACCTTTATTACTATACTGACCCACCACCACCAAGCTGACCCATTTCTTTGAATCCTCCTTGACTTGTCTTCATGTTAACACTTTCTCCTTGTCGGTAGACAATGACCCTAAATCAAAGTGCACTGCAGCAAATCCTAGGATGAATCACATCGTTCGAAAGCCCATAAACTGTTGTATTTCCTATTAGGCACCCCATAATGCTACAACTGAGATACCCACTCTAAAGAGACCTTATGTGAATCTGAAGTTGTTTCTCTAACCTCTCTGATACTGAAATTATTAACGCTACAAAAATACCGTAAGTCCCAGCATTATCCCATGCAAATCTCAGATCTTAGCTATATAAATTCCGGAGAACCCTTAGACCAAAACTGATATAACACATGACCATGCAATCTGATTGTCAATAGTAGCCTCCCCCACTTGGAGTGAAGCCACATGGCATAACATCCGATGATCCACAATACCAACCTTCATAAGCTCGTACAACACCAATCATAAGATATCTCAAATCATCTATTAAGCTCGTGTCCATCCTCGTGACATTCGAGCCCGCTTTCTCAAGTGACTTGAATCAACATGTACCTTTCACTGAATAAAAGTCCCATACAAAACACATAGTCTCTAATACCACCAACTATCCTCAAATCAACATCCTCTCATGACCTTACCACGATCACGACGACTAGGCATCCAATTAAATCTTCCTAAACTCATACTCACTAACTAGAAGATCCACCAACAAGTCTGTGTCCTCAGTCCAGACAACACCTTAAGACAATGATCGAGCATCCATGGCCCCCTCATAGCCCATCCACAACATCATTCGTGCATAGCTGATACCAAGTGTGCAATATCGTATACGAGTGGATGCAAGGGAATGTAAGATATGTGCATCAAGACGAATCAATGTCATACGATAAGTAATGAAAGAAGTGGAGTTTCCTAAAAATTTTGTAGCCTCTTGAAGATAAGTACAGACGTTTCTTTACCGATCTGCAAGACTCTATTAAACTTGCTTATGACTCGTAGCTCCTTTAAAACTAAAGCTCTGATACCAACTTGTCACGATCCAAAACCCCACCAAGAAATCGTGATGACACCTAATCTCCAAGACTAGTTAAGCCTACTACATGAGGAGATCTAACAATGATAACAATCTTAACTTTATAAAACTTAAACTGATAAATGAGATAACATAACTAAATTAAAAAAAAATGTTAACAAGCCCCAGAACTGGTAGTACAGAGTCATAAGCTCTACCGACATACACTAGAATTTCTAAATACAACATTGTTTTGAAATGAAGACAAACAACAGTAAAGATAATATCCAAAAGATGACTCCAACGCCTACGAACGTTAAGCAAGTATACCTTGAAGTTTCTTGCCGCGCAGACATAACTCTCAAGAACCAACATGAGCAAAAGTACCTAGATCTACACAAAAATGTGCAGAAGCGTTGCATGAGTACACCATAGCGGTACCCAATAAGTATCAAGACTTACCTCGGTGGAGTAGTGACGAGGTAAGTCGAGACACTCACTAGACATAACACTTGTTGTCACAACCCAAATCCCAAACCCGGTCGTGATGGCGCCTCTCGTGAAGACAAGGCCAGCCAATTTGAACCATAACTCATTTTAAGCAGTTAATTTAACAAGAGAACAACACAACATAGTTTAATAACGGTCATTTGCGGAAAAACATAGTGAACCATCCCAACAACAGCCCGAAACCGGGGTGTCACAAAGTCATGAGCAACTAATGAAATCCTAATAACAAGATTACTATTACAATATCTCTGGCACAATTGTTTGAAGAAAGTGGAAATAACAATATAAAGAGATACGGGCTGCGGACGCCAACAGCTACCTCGTAGTCTCTAAGTCACCGCTTTGACAATCGTAGTCAATGCCTCGGAGCGGAATCAATAACGCTTGAATCTGCACATAGTGCAGGGAGTAATGTGAGTACTTCCAACTCAGTGAGTAGCACATATAAATAATGACTGACAGTAAGGAAACACGTAAAGCACAAGGCAATGCATAATGATGCAGTAAATCATTATTTGAAAATAGTAAATCAGTAAGAAATCATTTAAAAATCTTCCCAGCTCTGGTTACCAGTTGCCATTGCTACCAACTGTAACCTACAATCGTCATTGTTACCAACTGTAATATTCCTGGGCGCATTATCAATCTCACAGCTCTGGTTACCAATTGTCATTGTTACCAACTGAAACCTACAGTTGTCATTTTTACCAATTGTAATATCTCCGGTTACCAGTTGTCATTGTTACCAACTGGAACCTAAAGTTGTCATTATTACCAACTGTAATATCTCTGGTTACCAGTTATCATTGTTACCAACTGTAACCTACAGTTGTCACTGTTACCAACTGTAATATCTCTGTTTACCAGTTGTCATTGTTACCAACAGTAATCTACAGTTGTCATTGTTACCAACTGTAATATCTTTGGGTACCCTGCGCTCACTGGGGGTGTACAGACTCAAGGAGGGGCCCCTTACGGCCCAAATGCTATATCAAACCACCTCGTGGCATACATCTAGGCCCTCGGCCTCATATCAATCAAGCCACCTCGTTGCGTATATACAGTATCTCAGGCCCTCGGCCTCATATCACTCAGTAAATCCTCACACCTGGCCCTCGGGCATAGTAAAATAATAGTTCTCAGCCCAAACATCATTTCAAATATTGTGTAAATCTCAAGACTGAGTAAAAAGTGGCTGAGTTGTACAACAGTGGAAACAACATAACTGAGTTCAAGTAATAAGTACAAATAGTGTGGAAATAGTGATAAAAATCACTGGAGGGTTCAAACAATTGGCACGAAGCCCAAATATGGCAATCAGCCGAAAACATGATGATATCAAATAGGTTTCACTCAAATATGTAGTAAAAATCATCAATCGGGACGGACCAAGTCACAGTCCCAGTAGTAAACGACCCCACATTCATCACCGATCGTGCGCCTCACTTTAATATAGGACTACGATGTGCAAATCCGGGGTTTCGAACCCTCAGGACATCATTGTCAATCACTACTCACCTCGAACCGGCTAAATTCCTAGCCCACAATGCCTTTGCCATTTGAATTGGCCTCCACGTGCGTCGAATCTATTCAAATTCAGAACAATTACGTCACAATATGTTGAGGGAACAAAGCCCACACGAAAACAATCAATAAATACTAAGAAATCCCAAAATTAGCAAAACCCGAGCCCCGGGCCCACTTCTCAAAATTCAGTAATTTTTCACCTCAACGGGTTCCTTATCTTCCCCCGAGTTCAATCATACAATATTTATCGAATTCCGACATCGGTTCGACCTCCAAGTCTTAAAAATCTAAACTCAAGGGTTTTCCACAATTTTCTCAACTTAAATCACCAATTACATACTAGAATGGCAATAGGTTTGGGTAATTTGACCAAGATTGAGTTAAGAACACTTACCCCAATGTTTCTCTCGAAAATCTTCCAAAAATCCTTCAAGATTTCTCTTCAATCCGAGTTCCCTAGCTCCAATTATGTTCAAGATGGTCAAAACCCCCTTCTTTAAGAATTTGTTCAAGAAAATCTCTTTTGGATATAGTTTTGAGGTTGATTTGTTGTGATTTTATGGTGTTTGGAGGTGTTTCTCTTTGGGGACAATGAAAATGGGTTTTGCATGGCAAATGGGCACTTATTTTTATTCATAAAGAGGTCAAAAGTCGGAACAATAAAACTTTCAGTTGTTGAAAATGCAATAGTAGCAAAATCAAGTTTGCTATAGCAAACTGGCCGCATTTCTGACATTGTTTTGTCCCAGAAATCTGTTGCACTTTGCTATAGCATTTTCGCGTAGCAAAATCAACTTTGCTATAGCAAACTGATCGCATTTCTGACATGGAAATCTGTTGCACTTTGCTATAGCATTTTCGCGTAGCAAAGTCAACAATGCTATAGCATTCTGGTAGCATTTCTAACATTTCTGCATATTTTCTTTTCCAACGATGAAATGGTCCGTTTAACCACCCAAAACTCACCCGAGCCATTCGGGGACCCGTTCGGATATACCAACAAGTCCTAATACATATTATGGACTTATTCGAGGCCTTAAATCACATCGAACAATGCTAAATACATGAATCATACCCCAATTCAAGCCTAATGAAACTAACAAATTCCAACTTTTACATTCGATGCCGAAACCTATCAAATCGAGTCTGATTGACCTCAAATTTTGGACACAAGTTATAAATGATATAATGGACCTATGAAGATTTTCATAACTGGATTTCGACCCCGATATCAAAAGTAAACTCCTCGGTCAAACTTTTCCAAAAATCTTTTATTTTCCAACATTCGCCAAAATGCATTGAATTGTCCTACGGACTTTCAATTTCAAATCCGGACATATGCCTAAGTATGAAATCACCATACGAAGCTATAGCAACTCTCGGAATTCCATTCCGACCCTCGGATCAAATTCTCGCCTAACAACCGGAAATAGCCAAAATACTAACTCCACCAATTCAAGCGTAATTTTACACCGGACCTTCAAAACCAATTCCGATCACACTCCTAAGTCATAAATCATCTCCCAAAACTAATCGAATCGTCGGAATTCACATCCGAGCTCTCTAACTCATAAGTCAACATCAGGTTGACTTTTACAACTTAAACCTTCTTGAAAGAGACTAAGTATCTCATTTCTTACCAAACCCACTCCGAACGCAGGCTACTCAACTCGATCACATAAAACACGGAGAACGAAGCATAATGAAGCAGAAATGGGGGAAACGGAGTGGTAACTCACGAGACGACTAGCCGGGTCGTCACATTCTCCCCCACTTAAATAAACGTTCGTCCTCGGACGTGCCAAGAATTATTCTGAGGACATTAAATTTCTAAGTGTATTAGTACACACACTCGTGGGTGATTCCACGTCACATTAAATTTAACATGGATCCGACAACACCATCTCAATTGAAGATTATTTCTTTTATCCACTTTTATAAAATTCAAAGCCAAATTTCTCACGGCCCAATTAATTCAACACAGCGTGTTAGTCTCAACCGACTGTAGCAACTCGTGCTTACGCGCCCATCATATGTATGCCCATAACCACGTCTCTGGTTATAATAGCTTTTCATAATTAATTCCAGCATCGTCAATTAACCTCATATTAACCAAAACCTCGTTTCAAATTTTCACAACTCCGACAGCAATTCACGAGGCATGAAGACCTCATAATTATTTACTCCAATTAACGAGTCACATTTAACGCCACCTGAACACTCCCCTTGTAGGCTAAAACTCAATAATTACAGCACGAATATGGCAAAATACGCACAAAACACATAGAAGAATTATCAAATAAGCCTAACAGGCATGGCTTCCTATCAGTACTATAGTACAAATTTAATTTAAAAGAGGGAGAATTTAAAACACATAAATTTTCATCACAAGGATCTCGTCCTTATATAACTTCCACCGCGGCTCATAGCCCAGTTAAGCTTTTCACATCATATTAAAAATGCGAGGATCTCGTCCTCAACTCTGAATCACAAGTAATATGCACATCGTGCCAACCAAAATCTATCCATTTCTCCTTTAATAGTAATTTCCTTTATCGAAATCATGACACATAATGAATTCTCATACCGGTAGGGCATATGATTCATAGGGATTTAATCAATTATCCCAAATTTACATCAAAACCCACTGTAGTGAGTAACAGAAAGTCATTTTTGGACTCATAGCCCCCAATAGTGTACAAAACAAAAATGATAGACACGGCTAAGACCATCCAAATATCCCAACAGGGATAAACACAATAGTAGAGTGCAATTTCACAAACTCACCATATAAGTCGATTGCCCATAATAACATCCTTCGACCACAATAACTGGAAACGATATTTCCTTTTAATATGCCTTATATAAATCTGATTGCACAGATTTTAGCTCCAATAATCTCGTCTCACCCGGTGCAAGCTGCTCATGCAATAAGCCGCCTCCAACACCGACTCAGATCTCATATGGCTCCGTCAATGCGCCGACAAGCAACAATTTGAACATGACACATAAAGAGGAACAAACCCTGGAAAAGAATTATGCAGCCCGCGTAACGAATAAAACGGTCAAACAGATGTTACGAATCCTTCTCAAAGGATGAGAAACAAAATACGCAGGAATAGGTATAGGGGCCCGTACTCAACATAACACTGTTGTGGCACGCAACCCGATCCAAACATGATACCGTTACGCGAGATTAAAAGAATTTCTCATAACCCCTTAACTATTAGTAGAATGAATACTTCATTGGCTAGAACCCCTTTCACTCAACTCATTTCAGAATAACCATGACAACATGCAACTGAATTCCCATAACCACAGAAAATACAAACCTCAAGTTGTGGTGTAAACCATCATGACTCTTCCAGAGTCCATTCACACAAAAGGGCCATTTGAAGCAATATATCTCAAACCAATCAAGTCATGGTGGCTATCGGACCTGCACGTACAACCACATACCACATGTAAAACTTCACACGCCGAAGGAACTAATCATTGCCACCATCACACCGATTAAACCATTGCTAACCGACCCAATTTCTTTCAATTTACTCTTGACCTGACTTAGAAATATAATAGCTCCATTCACAACATAGTGGACTCAATTCGCATTCACCTCGAGTGACCCGAATCGCGAGACCACGTCGTCTCAATACTCGTGAACCATCTCATACCCTCCTTATGTGCTCAATATTATCTCAGACTGGTACACCTATTTTGTAAGATCTTCTGCGCATCCGAAGCTATCTCTTTCTTTTCTCCAATACTGCACCGTATACCCGATGGTAACATAGAATATTCCAAGTTTCGTTCGCAACCCACTGTGAAGACTCGATCCTTAACCACACATCGGACTCGAAATCCTTAGGCACTGCACTTTAATTCTTGAATCCACTAGGACCGTTATCGAGGGTCAATCACTCTGACCTAGTCCCGAAGATAACCGACTGTGCTCTTTTCCATGTACATCACGTCCACAAAACACAAGCTCTGAGTCTTCCCAAAAACCTGAACATGCATCGATAACGCCGAATATAGCACACGCCCATCTAGTTCTTTGCTGAATCACCCCTAATACCCCCTTTTTCCTAGTCATAAATAATCCGCCAGCGTACCGATAACTAGAAACCACACAAGCAGACAACCGCGTGATCCAATTGTAAACGGTGGGACTCCCCGCACTTTGCTCTAAGCGACCGTCACATAATGTAGAGCCCACGACAATTCCTCGATTCTCAATTACCATGATCTCGCACCATTAACCCAACAGACTTCTCGAAGTCTTTGTTAAGCTTTTCATGAACATCCTGGACCACAAGTCATAGTCACGCACTCGACCTCTTACTAGGTAGCAAGTAATACTCGCAGAAGCTTCATCAACATCACGCTACCGCTAAGTTGCTCACAGGAGATAACCCACATGTGGAATCCCTTACCGACATCTTCTAACGACGCTGCACTGGGTACGACTACCCCGTAATCAGCAAATTCTCCTGAGCTCATGCTCGCCCACCAGTTGTATAAGTCTGCTCCTTCCCTATTGACATCAACTGGAAGTTCGACAATACTTTACGAACTCAAGTCATTTTGCACCTGAAATGATAATCAGATCTTCACACCCCTGTTCATTTAAAACAAACTCCTTTCTGCCATATTCGATCTTTCTTCGTACAACAACCATCACTCCAAATAAAATACGTAGTCCAAATCACCTTTCATCATGATTCCCAAACCGTTCTACACTTTCTCAAGGCACGCGGCTATCCTACCACAGAATCCATATGCTAATCTGTCACTCTTATTTCGGTTAAACCATCTCCTTTAAGCAACTTTTCAACCTCTGCTTCTCATACTTGGCCTGCTAGTACTTCAACCACCGCGAAACACTTCCTGCCATGTCGTTCCTCATACTTCGCTGCTCACGTGTTGCATCAGATCGAAATCCATCTCTGTAGCACCCGAACCAATAAAATGTTACCGACTCTAAGCCTCTTCGAAGATCATCTTTCTCGAGCCATCCACATTAGAAATACTAATTCGATTTTGAACCGTGCACATAGCTATCCCTGGCAACCACCCCTCAGGAACCATTTCACAGCACCATGCTCGAAGGCAAAATCCAAGAAGACCGTAACATCGACGAACCATAATGCGTTCAAACGAGGACAACGACACCGCATCACATTGATAACAAGCGCTTCGCGCCGCATAAGATTGAGTAGGAAGGTAATATAGGCATAAGCCTCAATAGAATCAAACCACATGATAAGGATATCAAGAATGTGAAGTTTTCCTAAACAGGTTCCACAGCCTCTCAAAGATAAGTACAGACGTCTCCAAACCGATCCGCAAGACTCTACTAAACCCGCTCATGACTCGTGAGACCTATGTAACATAGGCTCTGATACCAAGCTTGTCACGACCCAAATCCCAAACCTAGTCATGATGGCGCCTCTCGTGAAGACAAGGCCAACCAATTCGAACCATAACTCATTTTAAGCAGTTAATTTAACAAGAGAACAACACAACATAGTTTAATAGCGGTCATTTGGGGAAAAACATAGTGAACCATCCCAACAACAGCCCGAAACTGGGGTATCACAAAGTCATGAGCAACTAATGAAATCCTAATAACAAGATTACTATTACAATATCTCTGGCACAATTGTTTGAAGAAAGTGGAAATAACAATATAAAGAGATACGGGGCTGCGGATGCCAACAGCTACCTCGTAGTCTCTGAGTCACCGCTCTGACAATCGTAGTCAATGCCTCAGAGCGGAATCAATAACGCCTGAATCTGAACACATGGTGCAGGGAGTAATCTGAGTACTTCCAACTCAGTGAGTAGCACATATAAATAATGACTGAAAGTAAGGAAACACGTAAAGCACAAGGTAATGCATAATGAAGCAGTAAATCATTATTTGAAAATAGTAAATCAGTAAGAAATCATTTAAAAATCTTCCCAGCTCTGGTTACCAGTTGCCATTGCTACCAACTGTAACCTACAGTTGTCATTGTTACCAAATGTAATATTGCTGGGCTCAGTATCAATCTCACAGCTCTGGTTACCAGTTGTCATTGTTACCAACTGTAATATCTCTGGTTATCAGTTGTCATTGTTACCAACTGGAACCTACAGTTGTCATTGTTACCAACTGTAATATCTCTGGTTACCAGTTGTCATTATTACCAACTGTAACCTACAGTTGTCATTGTTACCAACTGTAATATCTCTGGGTACCCTGCGCTCACTGGGGGTGTACAGACTCCGGGAGGGGCCCCTTACGACCCAAGCGCTATATCAAGCCACCTCGTGGCATACATGTAGGCCCTCAGCCTCATATCAATCAAGCCACTTCGTGGCGTATATACAGTATCTCAGGCCCTCGGCCTCATATCACTCAGTAAAACCTCACACCTAGCCCTCGGCCGCACTCAGTCAGACAATCATCACAAGCCCCTCGGGCATAGTAAAAAAGTAGTTCTCAGCCCAAACATCATTTCAAATATCGTGTAAATCTCAAAACTGAGTAAAAAGTGGTTGAGTTGTACAACAGTGGAAACAACATGACTGAGTTCAAGTAATAAGTACAAATAGTGATAAAAATCCCCGGAGGGTTCAAACAATTGGCACGACGCCCAAATATGGCAATCAGGCCAAAACATGATGATATCAAATAGGTTTCACTCAAATATGTAGTAAAAATCATCAATCGGGACGGACCAAGTCACAGTCCCAGTAGTAAACGACCCCACGCTCATCATCGAGCGTGTGCCTCACTTCAATATAGCACTACGATGTGCAAATTCGGGGTTTCGAACCCTCATGACATCATTTACAATCACTACTCACCTCGAACCGGCTAAATTCCTAGCCCACGACGCATTTGCCCTTCGAATTGGCCTCCACGTGCGTCGAATCTATCCAAATTAAGAACAATTACGTCACAAAATGCTGAGGGAACAAAGCCCACGCGAAAACAATCAATAAATACTAAGAAATCCCAAAATTAGCAAAACCCGAGGCCCGAGTCCATTTCTTGAAATTCAGTAATTTTTCACCTCAACGGTTTCCTTATCTTCTCCCGAGTTCAATCATACAAGATTTATCGAATTCCGACATCGGTTCGACCTCCAAGTCTTAAAATCTAAACTCAAGGGTTTTCCACAATTTTCTCAACTTAAATCACCAATTACATACTAGAATGGTAATAGGTTTGGGTAATTTGACCAAGATTGAGTTAAGAACACTTACCCTAATGTTTCTCTCGAAAATCTTCCAAAAATCCTTCAATATTTCGCTTCAATCCGAGTTCCCTAGCTCCAATTATGTTCAAGATAGTCAAAACACCCTTCTTTAAGAATTTGTTCAAGAAAATCTCTTTTGGATATAGTTTTGAGGTTGATTTGTTGTGATTTTATGGTGTTTGGAGGTGTTTCTCTTTGTGGATAGTGAAAATTGGTTTTGCATGGCAAATGGGCACTTATTTCTATTGTTAAAGAGGTCAAAAATCGGAACAATAAAACTTTCAGGTGTTGAAAATGCTATAGCATTTCGCGTAGCAAAATCAACATTGCTATAGCAAACTGGTCGCATTTCTGACATTGTTTTGGCCCAGAAATCTGTTGCACTTTGCTATAGCATTTTCGCGTAGCAAAATCAACTTTGCTATAGCAAACTAGTCGCATTTATGACATTGTTTTGGCCCAGAAATCTGTTGCACTTTGCTGTAGCATTTTCGCGTAGCAAAATCAACTTTGCTATAGCAAACTGATCGCATTTCTGACATGGAAATCTGTTGCACTTTGCTATAGCATTTTCGCGTAGCAAAGTCAACAATGCTATAGCATTCTGGTAGCATTTCTAACATTTCTGCAGATTTTCTTTTCCAACGATGAAATGGTCCGTTTAATCACCCAAAACTCACCCGAGCCATTTGGGGACCCCGTTTGGATATACCAACAAGTCCTAAAACATATCATGGACTTAGTCGAGGCCTTAAATCACATCAAACAATGCTAAATACATGAATCATACCCCAATTCAAGCCTAATGAAACTAACAAATTCAAACTTCTACATTCAATGCCGAAACCTATCAAATTGAGTCCAATTGACCTCAAATTTTGCACACAAGTCATAAATGGCATAACGGACCTATGAAGATTTTCAGAACTGGATTCCGACCCCGATATCAAAAGTCAACTCCTCGGTCAAACTTTTCCAAAAATCTTCTATTTTCCAACATTCGCCAAAATGCATTGAATTGTCCTACGGACTTCCAATTTCAAATCCAGACATACGCCTAAGTCTGAAATCACCATACGAAGCTATAGCAACTCTCGGAATTCCATTCCGACTCTCGGATCAAATTCTCGCCTAACAACCGGAAATCGCCAAAATACTAACTCCATCAATTCAAGCCTAATTTTACACCGGACCTCCAAAACCAATTCCGATCACACTCCTAAGTCATAAATCATCTCCCGAAACTAATCGAATCGTCGAAATTCACATCCGAGCCCTCTAACTCATAAGTCAACATCCGGTTGACTTTTACAACTTAAACCTTCTTGAAAGAGACTAAGTGTCTCATTTCTCACCAAACCCACTCCGTACGCAGGCTACTCAACTCGATCACGTAAAACACGGAGAACGAAGCATAATGAAGCAGAAACGGGGGAAACGGAGTGGTAACTCACGAGACGACTAGCCGGGTCGTCACACTCGTGTAATATATTAACCTAAAGCTAGCAAAGGGAAGAATGTCAATGTAAGGCAAACATCGTAAAGATTAGTAATATAAAACCAACAAAGGAATAATAGAAACACAATTGGCAGCACCAAGTAAACGGGTAATAAAACATCAACATAATAAGAACACGGATGAAATATGAATGGACTCAAATTAGGAAAATATATGATAATTCAAGTAATCAGATCGTTCCAAACGCATGATATACAACAAGAATTACCCCGAGACACCACACCTAGTAACCACAATTATAAGCCACAATTCCAAATCTTACACGCATGGCACCTCGTGCCCACATTATCAATTACCTTTGCAAGGCAAAGTTCACGTGCTACCATGTACATTGTATCCATGTCAAATGTCGAATAAAAATATTGGAAGAGGTTTATTTAAATACAATAAGGCATAATAACAATCTTGAATAAAGTAAGGCGTCAAATGAGATAATGAGTTTATTTTAGAAAACAAGTAAAGTAAAATAAAGTACAATTTATACAAAATAGAGTAACAAATGTGTTTAATTTAGAAATAAATAACGTTAAGTAAAATAGCATTTTTAAATTAAGAAAAAGTCAGATAATTTAATGAATTAAATATAGAATTTGTTAAAGTGAGGCGTGATAACAAATTCACATAAAGTAAAATATCAAATGGAGCAATGAGTTTAATGTGAGAACCCAATTAAAGTAAAATGTGATAATCATTTAAGAATAACAAAGCACCGAATGAGATAACGAGTTTTATCTTAAGAGTCACATAAAATAAAGCATATTAGTAATTATTTTATTTAAAATTGTTATGTTACCAAAAACTCAACATAGTATGAGATGATGGCTCAATGCAAGTAAATTCATCTTGAAACTCAATTCACCAAGAAACATGGAGCTACAGGCTGGCACATTAAAGCAACACAGTCAATTACATAGAATGCATTACTCACATAGGATGGCACAATCGTTCACACACAAAAAGAACATCAAATAACCAAATACAATAAAAATACGAGATGATTTAAGGAAAAATAATAATCGTTCAAATCAACAAGCCTTTCAAATGTAGAATGTACAAGAAAATCACACCGAGGTACCACACCTTATTTTCACATTTCAGAAATCACAATCACAATCTTCCTTATATTGTCTCGTGAGCCTTGCATATATTTTTGAAAATATTTTTCCCATAATAGCTTCACGCGCATTAGCCCTCTTATCTCACCGCGTGGCTCCAAGAAATTCCCATACTAGAAACAAGCACATAGATCTCATCTTATACCGCCGCATGCACATCAACCCCTATCCTTATACCGTCGCATGCACATCAATATCACAACACAATAATCAACTCGCAGCGTTCGTGCCCATATGCCACAACATTACCAAATCAATAATAACATTGTTAGCACAACACATAGCCCACAGCTCGATCATAATGTGTACAACAAGGTAATATATTCCAATAACCAACAATTTCAACCACAACCAGATTAATAGCTTTCAACAACTACAACTTCAATAACTCAACAATGAAGGTAATTCCATGAAATAGCAACTTCAAATCAAATGCATAACTTAGGCTCGACAAGGAAAGAGATAACACGAATTAGCAACTACAAATAAATGCATGTATATAACTAAACAATGGATGAAATACAATGTAATAAAAACTACCACTAAATGCATATAAGAGTAAACTCGACAAATGGAAAATAGAACATGTAATAGCAACTTTAGCTAAGGCATGTAAGAATAAACTTGACAGCGAAAGTTAAAACAAATAAAAGCTAATTCAATTAAATGTATATAAGTGACATAAGAGTCTAAACCGGTCAATTGTTCACATATAAGCCCGTCTAAACACAACTTTTGGACGGCTAGAATCTAGCCAAAATTACTTCATATCATAAATAAAAGCAATACAATATAATTTTAGATAATAAAGATTCGATCTTTAACTAAAATCAAGAAGTCAATCCAAAAAGTCAACTCTGGGCCCGCACCTCCAGGCTTTTGACCCCTCGATTCCTGAGAAACTCAGTGATCTCGAAGTTTTTGAAGCCCGATCTGACAAAATTCACAAATTCCGAACACTGATACCGAGACAAGTTCAACCGTACCAAAATTATTTAATTCCAATCTTAAATCGGCCTTCAAACCATCAATCTATGTTTTAGAAAGGTTTTTTTAAAATTCCCAATTTTGCCAATTTAAATCATTAATCAAACACTAAAACCGAGGTTGAAATTATGAAATAATAATAAATTCGAGTAAAAAATACTTACCCCAATCCAAATAATAAAAATTACCCTCCAAAATCGCCCAAACCCGAACTCCCAAACCTTATGAGAAAAAGTAACTAAATTTCGAAATAATAAAAAAATGAAGCAGTTATCCCAACTTGAATCAGGTCCTAGATGATCCCTAAATTCTTATTTGATAATCCCAACATGATCCTTTCAAGATTACACCCAAGATAGCCTCTTGAACCACCCATTTTTGTTTTAAAATGAGCGAGATATGATATTTTAAAGTTTTAAAAGAAATCTTTAAATTTCAAGGACATAAAATGGCATTTTCATAAATACTTACACCCAAAACTCATCCGGAATCTCTCAGACACAAACTATATATGCATTTCAATCATAATATACGTTACAAAGGTTCTCGCGCACTCAAAAGCCGAAAACAGGTCATCTTGACCCGATATTGTCCATGGTTAAACTTCAAATCCTTAACTAGTTTCTTAACCAATGATCCAAAATACACCCGAGCCCCTCACCACCATATCCAATAATACCGACAAGTACAATTACATAATCCAAACTTATCCAAAGCCTCAAGACAGCCACGGGAATATCATAACAAAGAATCAAGGCTCAAACCAAATAGAATTTCTCTTAAGTTGTTAAATCTTTATTCTTTCAAAAGAGTATCTGAATCACACTTAAACACTTCGTATTACATTTAATATTTGCGCACAAATTCAATTCAACTTTATAAATCTACCCAAAGTCTCGGAACACCAATTGGAGTCCAACAACATCATAATCAACTCTTGGTCAAACTTATGAACTCTTATGTTCTTGAAATTGCTAACTTTCGACAAATAGACGTAGTACTAGTTCGTGTCATGTTTTACACTATTAGCCTAATTTATAAACTAGAGTTCGAAGTTTTTTCATTCCATGGAAGTACTATCGCTATCAATTTTATCCTTAAACAATTAATTAGAATTGAAGTTATCGAGTGTCATTAATCTATTCTAATCGAAGTTGTGTTTAAAAAGGGGTGTGTTCCTTGTTGAGTTACTTTTTCGTCATTTCATATTTATTAAGATTCTATATATGTTGTGTTGAGTCGTGGGCTATTTGTCGTGAAAATTTTTATATTGTTGAATCTTTGATATGGTTGGCCTACGTGCACTTGTGATATGAGTTTATATTTTGTGTTGTTATGATAATAGCACACATGATTTGTTGTGTGGTTTGGTTGTTGTTATACGGAGTATAAGGGTGGCATTTCACCGTTGTTGTTATGCGGAGTATAAGGGTGGCAATTCACTGTTGTTGTTATGTGGAGTATAAGGGTCGCATTTCACCATTATTGTTATGCGGGGCATAAGGATGGCATCTCACTGTTGTTGACTGTACCGAGTGATACGGGTGGCTGTTGTGTTATTTTCTAGGCAGAGCAATAAGGGTGGCTATTATACGGAGTGATACGGGTGGCTATAGGAGAGATAAGGGTGGCTAACGATAATGTCAGGGAAGAGTGATATGGGTGTAGCAGAGATATAAGCGTGGCAATGTCATGGATGATGTGTGATAGTTGGAGACATTATGTTGGTGATTAATGTGTGATGGTGTGCTTTTCCTTGTGCTCTTCATACACCTTGCGTGACTTGTTTTGTTGTTTCAATGAGCTATTCGATGTCTTTGATATTACTTATTGACTTGGGATGCACTAGTACACTCGCACAAGCATACACCGTAGCATGCCACTTATACTATCTTAGGAGTATGAAAATTGACCTTTATTGACCATGCCCATGTGCTCTTGTATTATCTGTTTCCATGTTGATATTGAGCATGTGACCATGCCGGGCGGATTATGATTGGGAGCCTATGATCATATCGAGCAGATTGTGGTTATGAGCCAGTGACCATGCCAGGAGGATTGTTATTGTGAGCCTGGGATCATGCCGGGCGGATTGGGATTTTGGCACGTGAGTTGTCCGTGTGGTTGTGATGCGAGATGTGGACATGAGGTGCCGTGAGTATATGATGGTGGGCTAAGACCCGTGATTTGTGACTATGAAATGAAGTACCACTTAGTTATTTAGTTGAGAAACTTGGGTTAGAACGACTTGATTAATTGATTGTCCTTTGTGTTTCCTTATTAGATTTTGATGATACTTCATGGTGTTCTGATTGATTTACTGTTTATATCACTTGTTGGTTCTTGTTGTGATTTGTTGATTTCCGCTTTTCGTTATTAGCTTTATACTTCTATACTGCATAGGTTATTTTGTCTAGTGAGTGTCTTGACTTGATCCTCGTCACTACTCCACCAAGGTTAGTCTTGAGACTTAATGGGTACCTGATTGTATAGAAATTTTTGCTTCATAATTTAATAGTTGTTAGTTGAATTTTGTCATTAATTCAATAAGCATTAGGCTTACCTAGTCTTAGACTAGGTGCCAACACGACATCCTGCGGAGGGAAACTGGGGTCGTGACAAGTTGGTATCAGACCTATTGGTTCATAGGTGCTACAAGTCATAAGCGAGTTTAGTAGAGTCTTGCGGATCAGTACGAAGACGTCTGTACTTATCTTCGAGAGGCTATGGAACTATTAGGAAAAAAATCTTCACTTTTTCCATTCATTTCATGCGAATTTATTGATTTTGAAGTTTGAGCACTTTGTATCTCTATACTCTCACATATGGAGATGACATGCGCTACCAGATAAGCCGAGCAGACACCCAGGCTGCTGCTAGAGCTACGAGAGGTCGGGGGCGAGGTAGAGGCCAAGGAGGGGCACGTACCGCAGCTAGAGCACCTGCTAGGGCAGCAGTTGAGAAGCCGCTAGTAGCTCTAGTTGGGGGACAGCCACTGGAGGCACCTATTGTTACCCTTGGACTTCAGGAGACTTTAGCGCACTTCCTGAGCATGTTTGGTACACCGGCTCTGGCGGGATTGATATCCGTTGCACCAGCTACTTCGCGGATTGGGGGAGGAGCTCAGACTCCCACCGCCGGTACTCCAGAGCAGCGGGCTCACATTGGTCAGGTTCCGGGTATAGTGCCAGTACAGCCTGTTATTCCTGTCCATCCTGCTATTCTGGTTCAACCTAAGATCACGCTAGGGACATCGGAGGAGTAGTAGCTTAGACTTGCTAGGTTCGAAGTATCGCACTCCTACTTTCACTTGTTTGGCTTTAGAGGATGAACATGGTATTATAGAGGAGCGCCACCGTATTCTTCGCACCATGGGTATTGTGGAGGCGAGTGGGGTTGCTTTTACTACATTTCGGCTATCAGGAGAAGCGTATCAATGGTGACGGGTCTTTGAGGAGGGTAGCCCAACCGATGAAGCTTCGCTTTAATGGACGCAATTTTCAGAGATGTTCTTGAGAGAGTTTGTTGCACAGACCCTTCAAGATGCGTGGCGCGTAGAGTTTGAGTAGCTGCATCAGGTCACCATGACGGAGTGAGAGTATGCCATCAGGTTCAGTGAGTTATCCCTTCATGCACCAACTTTGGTTCCTACAGTCGGAGAGTGAGTCTATAGATTAATTGAGGGGCTTAGTTACGATCTTAGATTCTGTATGGCTCGGGAGTTGTAGACTGATACTCTATTTCAGCAGGTGGTGGACATATCCATGATGTTAGAGCATATTCGGTGTGAGGGGAGGGAGGATAAGGAGACCAAGAGGTCTCGAGGTTCTGGAGGGTGCGGTGGATTCTACTCTTCTGCTATGGCCCATCATGGCGGAGGCCCGGGCAGTTGGCAGTTCAGTCCGCCCTTCAGACTACTCGTGGTGCTCCAATTAGTCAGGGTACTCGTGTGATGCGGTCATCTTTTAGTGCACCACCGGCACAGGGTTCCTACAGCGGCTATTCAAGTTATCCGGCACAGACTCAATACGAGCAGCCACGCTAGCATAGGGGTAGTTATGAGTGCAGTGATACTAGGCACATCATGAGATATTGTCCAAGACTTGGAGAGGCAGATTCAGCAGGGCGCTTAGGTTACGGGCTCCGTTCTAGTTGCTACTCCACCTGTACAGCCATCTAGGGTTGTAGGACAGGCGGGTTGAGGGCGCCCTAGTGGGGGAAGCTCAACCGGTTGATAAGCTTTACGTGGTATGGATGAGGCCGCTGCACTAGATGGTGTCGTTACAGGTATGGTATTGATTTGTTCTAGAGGAGCATCATTCTTATTTTGATTTAGCTCTGCTTATCAGGGTGAGTCCTCTTATCTTGCTTCATATATGGGTGAGTTTCGTGATTTTGTACTATGCTTATATGTTTACCCCTGTTGGGAGATTCTGTAGTGGTAGCCCGTGTCTATCATTTTGCTTTGATCAATACTGGGTGTTATGAGTCTAGAAGTGACTTTCTGTTACTCATTACTTTATGTCTGGCAGCTATTGTAGCCAGAATTGTTGTTATGGGCATATGTGTGATGTGTCACGTCGTGTGGTTGTACCTTATAGTGGTAGGCATGAGTTGTTGCAGCTGGTTGAAGCTGATACGGTTGAGGTAAGAATTGGGTCTTTGGGAAATGACCGAATGGTGGAAATTTAAGTTCTAAGATTTATCAGTGTGGGCGAAAGGAATGATTTTCAGTTGAGATTGTGTTGCCGCGCTTATGTGGATTGGGATATGTTTACCCTTGATAACGAGTAACAATTAAATTTATATGTGATTTTAAGGATACGTGCCCTGATTTAATACAGTTAAAGAATAAACAGAAATAGAGGCTAAATTAGTGAACAAGGAAAAAGCAAACCGTCAAGATTGAGTAATCTTCCTGTGTTAGAAGCCCTATGAAATAAAATATGAAGTAGATGAACGAGAAAAGTAGACTATAGCTTTTGTATATTGATTGTATATCTTCTCCCTTTTAGAAATGGAGTTGTCTGTTTATATAGGAATGGTGAAGAATTCTATACAAGGTAAAAATCTCATTTACAAGGTAAGATATTCCTAGAATTAATGGATTCAACGTCTTTATTGATTCGAGCCGCGATTCCCGCCGAGATGCTTGTATATCACAAGATTTTCGGTCCTTCAGTTATGCAAATCTGATAACTTTACCATAGGATGTTTTACCCTGATCGGCCTCGACGATCTCACCTCGAGCGTTTTGGCTTCGAGCTTCTTTCAGACGACATCTGGTCTCGGGCTTCTTATATTTGATATTCGGGTCTCGACCTCACGGTTGGTGACTCCAATCGACGTTGGCCGTCGAATCCCAAAACCGGTATTTCCTATGCAAGCGATCGGGCTCGACCCCATACAGATAGTCCCCTCGTTTTTTGGAGAGTAATGACAAGAAACAATATGAGCCGCCGCTTTCAAGATTAGGTTAAGTGGAAACATACATATAGTGAGCGACACGAAATTCAAAATGTCAAATCAGATAACACAAAATGTCTTTGTTGATGAATGACGGCAGCATGATGACGCACGTGGCCAGTATCAAAAAGGTCTTTTCATGTACCAACTGGCGACAAACTCTACAATTCCTGCAAACACCAATTAATGCTTTCCCATTTTGGGTTTCGAACTGCCGCGTTTGAAAAGTATAAATAGCCCTCACATTTTTCAATTTTCAAGTTTGCGTCGTTTCAATACCGTATTGCCCAAGTTCTCTAAACTTTGTTCTTCAAGTAATTTCTCTTTCTACACTTGCATCTACTCGCTTTCCATCTCTTTAGCTTCAATGGAAAAGACATCTAAGTCTGTCCCTCAGAAGCAACAACCTTCCTCCTCTCAACCCACTGAAGAGGCTGAGCCTGTCCTTGCTGAGGAAACTTCGACAGAGCCTCCTCTTAAAGCTTTTGTACCGGTCGGATGCTCAATCGGCTCCGACTTTAAGGTGGAGAAGGCTTCCTCAGTACCGGGCCAGGGTGAACCGGTCGTTAGGTATATTAGTTCAATCACGAGCAAAACCATTGATAGGGTGAAAATAGAATGTAACTGGGTTGGTAAAGATGTGGTAGTCCCCTCTCCGGACGAGGCGATTACCACCCACGTGGAGGGCTATTTGAGTGTTTACACTTACCCCTTCACATTGGGACCTTTGGACACCATTATTGTCGTCTTTTGCAAAAGGTACAATGTTACCTTGGGTCAGATTCACCCTTCCGTTTGGCGAATAATTCATCTTTTCTGTTTTTTTGTGAGTAAGGTCGATGGGCATCCTTTCACCATCGATCATCTATTGCGATTATACATTCCCCGAGTCTTCCGAGGAAGACTAATAAAACTCGCTCGCCAGGCAAGCAAAGCCTTGTTTTCGAGCATTGATGAGGACAAGGACCGCGGCTGGATGAGCTGATTTGTTCGAATAAGGACGTCGGACCTAATCCCTGCAGCAGATATGCCGTTCCCCGAAAAGTGGAACATGAACCGTAAGAATCATTTTCCTATCCTAGTTCATCTGTTGTTTTTCCTTTGTTATCTCACTAATATACTTTGTAAAATGTAGCCGTTTCTGAAATGCCGGTTGCGATTCAGCATTTGGAATAGTAGGTCCAGAAGGTTGTAGCTCAAAGGACCTACTCAGAGCGCGCCTGGCGTGAGATATCGAAAGGCCTATGGGAGGGAAAAAATCCTGGTGAGACCGATAATGCTTATATTTCATGCTTTATGTGATCGGTGCTGCTGCTAATTCATTTCCTCCTTCCTTTGTATGTCTATCGAAGGACGCTGAATTGAGGCCGACATCCCCCGGTAGAGAGGTTCCCTGCCCTCCCCCTGTCTCGGAGCAGGAGGGAGAGAAAAAGAGAAAAGAAGCCCCCGGTCCCTTTGAGCCCGAGAAAAAAAGAATTAAGAAGAAGAGCATAGGTCGTAAGCCCAGAATTGCCGACTTGGCTATCCGATTGAGTGATGATTCCGAGGAAGATAGGGGCCTCGGTATTTCAAGCAATGAGCCATCTCGGGCAGTCCCCGAGCCGAGGACCGATGAAGCTCGTATTCATCGAGTAGAGGGCCTCGATGCAGGGGCGAGGACCGGGGTGCCCGCCGATCAGGGGAGGCAGTAAAGGGAAACTCAGGTCCCCCAGAAGCAATGGACTCTCCTTCTTTCTCGGAGGCAACCTTCAATGAAGTTCGGGCTGCAAGGGCGCATTCGTCGAGCAAAGACCACATACCGGCAGGGCCCTTTGAAGACTTTTTTGACGGTGTGCCATCGGCTGACACCTTTGGGCTCGAAGTGCCGAGGAAGAGTCCCTCTGCCGAGACGAGCAGGGTATCTTTCGGTCCCAAGTTGGTCGATAGATTTCCTGCTCCGAGTTTCAATCCTAACCGAAAGAGGATAATAAAGTTCGCGGTTCCTGAAGACACTAGGGCTCTTGCCGCGCCTGAAGGCGTGGCTAGCTATCTTCGGTGTCTGGTGACCGAGGAAGATCAGGCTGCAATGGATGAGGTGGATGAGGCCTGCTTGTTCAATGAGGCTCAACAGGCAGCAAATAAGGTAAAACTTGTTACAGGCTTTGTTTGGTGTTTGTTATTTTACTTTTCAATCTGTACTGACCGTTTTATTTTCTTTCATATTCGTAGTCTTCGGTGCTTCATCATGAGGCTTTTCTTTGGCTAAGGGAAGAAAAGGCACGTCGTCAGCGACTCGAGGGGGATATGTCGACCCTTCAGGTTGAGCTAGACTTCATGCGCAGGGAGAAAGACAATACACTCGACCAGATGGAGCAGCAACTTGACCGAATAAATCAATTCCGATCCGCATTGAGTGAGGCCAAGGCAAAAACCAGCGAATAGAGAGCTAAGGCCGATATGCTGACTTCGAAAAAGGAGACCCTCCAGGCTCGTGTAGTTTCTTTGGAAGAACAAGTCTCGGAGGCGCAAGAGAAAATCGAGACTCTGACTAATAGAACCGATACACTTCAGTCCCAAGTCGAGCCGCTCATCTCGGATCGTGATGTTCTTGTCAACGAGCTGCAATCGGCAAAATCCGAGATTGCCACGTCCAAAGCTGATGCCGATGATCTAATAGCTCAATACAAGGCCGATGCCGAGTCTGTCTAAGAGCAATCAAAGATTCTGGTTGAGTATGACAAGTGCCAAACCTACCTTTCCGTTCTCGAGGAGTTACAAGCTCGAGGCTTCGATCTATCCACCAAGGTCGATAATGCAGCAAGGGTTGAAGCCTAGAAAGCGGGCCTTCCCTGAAGAAGATGAAGATTCCGAGAATTCTGATTGATGCCGTCTGTTGTATAATATGTCTTCTTAGGATTCTCACCTTTTGTAACACACTTTGTTTTGTATATATAAAATATTTTCTTTTATCTCCCTTTCTTGTTTGATCTATTCTGATAATCCAGTTTGCAGACTTTTCTGCCCTTCAGGCTTAGTTAAGACTTAGCTTATTTCTCAGTAGATTTTCCCCTTTCACGGCCGATTGGATAAGGCCTAAGCCTCGAAAGGGGGTCGAGGTTTACCTTAATAGGTCTTATTCCTTTTTGAATTTTAATAATTCGACGTGGCCTTTGCCCATTAAGAAATCAGAGTTCTATCTTAACAGATTTTAATTTCCCTCGAGTCTAACTCGATTCGGCCTTAGCCTTTTATAAATTTGGATTTGTCTCAATAGGTCTTACTTTCCTTCGATTTTCGTTAACTCGATAAGGCCTTGGCCTTTTAAGGAATTGGGGTTTGCCTTAACCGGTCTTTTCCCTCTTCGAGTTTTACTTTGTTCGGCCTTAGAATTTTATGAGTTGGGATTTGCCTTAACAGGTCTTACTTCCCTTCGATTTTCATATGAAGTTCTGAACAATGTTAATTTCTGATCATGTAATAAAACTTGAAGGGGCCCTTGGGCTCGGAGACAGGATATTGGTGCCGAAAAGCTTTCATTAGCATTTAGGTGCTTGTACAATTTGCTTAGGGGGTAAATCAATCTATTTGGGCACGGTACTTTCAACTGTTTGACCCTTACATTGATTCCTAACGATCTACAGGAAGTTCCCCCGAATTGAAATGACCAAACAATGAATCGAAGTAGATAAGCGATCTTCTGATAATCATGGTCGATCGAAGTTGTGTACCAAATATTATTATCTTCGATGAGCGACCGATCTAGGTTAGCACCATTACTGGTTGCCTCATTAAAAAACCTTGCCGTAAAAGCCAATTTGGGACAAAACCGGTCGAAGGGAAAAACAGTGCAACACGTGCTTTCAGTCCTAATGTCTTGCGCTTCCTGGTTCGAGATTGCCTCATTCAATACCTGTAGATGTTAGCAAAACAAACAAACGAAAAAGTGAAATCACATACCTTAACAATAGTATCGCTTTAGGTGACTTACATTCCAATTGTTTGGCAGCTGTTTGCCCTCCATGGTTCCGAGCTTATAAGATCCCTTTCCGGTGACCTTCAAGATGGTATAGGGCCCTTCCCAGTTAGGTCCTAACTTTCCTTCATTCGGATTTCGAGTATTGAGTGTGACTCTTTTGAGCACCAGGTCTCCGATGTTGAAGTGTCGAAGATGGGCTCTTCGGTTATAATACCTCTCGATCTTTTGTTTTTGGGCCGCCATTCGAACAAGGGCTGCTTCCCTTCTTTCGTCCAATAATTCCAGATTGATGTTCATACCTTCTCTATTTGATTCTTTGGTTGCGCATCGGAACCTGACAATCGGTTCGCCTACCTCGACTGGTATTAAAGCCTCAGCTCCATATATTAGATAGAAAGGAGTGGCCCCGGTGCTGGTTTTCTCGGTTGTGCGGCAATCCCATAGAACCTCGGGCAGTATTTCTTTCCATTTTCCCTTTGCGTCGGTTAACCTTTTCTTCCAGTTCTGTATTGTGGTTTTGTTGGTTGACTCAGCTTGTTCGTTGCCGCTGGGGTGATAGGGCGTCGATAAGATCCTCTTGATCCTGTTGTCTTCTAAGAACTTTATCACTTTACTGCCGATGAACTGCTTGCCGTTATCGCACACGATCTCCGATGGCATCCCAAATCGACATATGATATGGTCCCAGATAAAGTCGATCACCTCCTTTTCTCTAACTTTTTCGTAAGCCTGCGCTTCAACCCATTTGGAAAAGTAGTCAGTCATAAAAAGAATAAATTGAGCTTTACCTGGCGAACAAGGGAGAGCGCCTACGATGTCCATTCCCCATTTCATGAATGGCCATAGCGATAAGACCAAATGCAGTGTCTCTCCGGGTTGGTGGATCATCGGTGCATGCCTTTGGCACTCGTTGCACTTGCGAACGAACCTTTGCATCTTTCTCCATATCGATCCAATAATAGCCGGCTCGAATTATTTTTCGAACCAAGGAGTCGAAACCGGAGTGATTCCCACATGAACCTTCGTGTATTTCTCTTAAAATATACTTGGTGTCTCCTGGTCCAAGGCATATCGCGAGGGGTCCTCCGAATGTCCTTCTGAATAGGGTCCCATCATCAGATAAACAGAACGGGGCTGCCTTTGTGCGTAATGCTCTTGATTCTTTGGGATCCGAAGGGAGTTTACATGAGCTGGGATATTCTATATACTTGTTCCTCCAATCCCAGGTCAAGCTTGTCGAATTGATTTCGGCATGGCCTTCCTCCACCACCGACCTTAAGAGTTGTACGACTTTTTCGGACTCAATTTCCTCGTCTTCGACCGACGATCCTAGGTTGGCGAGGGTGTTGGCCTCACTGTTTTGTTCTCGAGGTATGTGTTGTAAAGTCCATTCTTTAAACCTATGCAACGTGACTTGAAGCTTGTCCAAATACCTCTGCATTCGCCCTTCTCTGACTTCGAAAGGCCTGTTTACTTGGTTGACCACGAGGAGGGAATCGCATTTGGCTTCGATTATCTCTGCTCCTAGGCTTTTGGCCAGCTCTAAACCTGTAATCATAGCTTCATACTCCGCTTCATTGTTAGTCAATTTTACAGTCTTAATAGACTGTTGAATAGTATTTCCGGTTGGGGGTTTTAATACGATACCAAGCCCCGATCCTTTCGAATTTGAGGCACCGTCTGTGAACAGGGTCCACACTCCCGAAGGAGTACCCGATTTGGTCATTAATTCCTTTTGAACCTCGGGTATTAGTGATGGCGCAAAATCGGCGACAAAATTTGCCAATACTTGAGATTTGATCGAGGTTCGGGGTCGATATTCGATATCGTACCCGCTTATTTTGATGGCCCACTTGGCCAATTGGCCGAATAGCTCGGGCTTATGCATTATATTTCTCGGGGGGTAAGTTGTTACTACACATATTGGGTGGCACTAGAAGTAGGGTTTTAGCTTCCTAGAGGCACTCAATAAAGCGAGTGCTAATTTTTCTAGATGCGGGTACCTAGTTTTGGCTTCTCCTAAGGTTCTACTAACGTAATAAATAGGAAATTGCGTTCCTTGTTCTTCTCGGACCAGGACCCCACTCACCGCTACTTCCGAAACGGCAAGGTAGAGGTATAATTGATCACCCGTTTTTGGTGTATGCAGCAAAGGTGGGCTAGAGAGATACCTCTTGAGTTCTTCTAACGCGCGTTGGCATTCCGGACTCCACGAGAAATCGTTCTTCTTTTTCAGCAAGTTGAAAAATCGGTGACTTCTATCGGAAGACCTTGAAATGAACCGGCCTAAAGCAGCTATCCGACCTGTCACCTTTTGTACAGCCTTTACACTGTCTACGATTGTAATGTCTTCGATGGCTTTGATCTTCTCGGGGTTAATTTCTATTCCCCAATTCGAGACCATGAAACGGAGGAATTTTCTCGAGCCCACTCCAAATGCGCACTTCTCCGAGTTTATTCATGTTGTACCGTTTCAGTACATCGAACATTTCCTGCAAATGACTCAAATGGTCCTCTGCTCGCAGGGACTTAACTAACATATCATCAATGTAAACTTCCATTGTTTTTCCTAATTATTTTTCGAACATTTTGTTTACTAGGCGTTGATAAGTAGCCCCCGCATTCTTTAACCCGAATGGCATCACGTTATAGCAGTATGTACCATACTTAGTGATGAAGGATGTCTTTTCTTAATCATCCTTGTCCATTCGTATCTGGTTATAGCCGGAGTAGGCGTCGAGAAAGCTAAGGGTCTCGTGGCCAGCGGTGGCATCGATCATGCGATCGATGTTAGGTAAGGGAAAAGAATCTTTAGGGCATACCTTGTTTAAATCTTTGTAATCTATGCACATTCTTAACTTATTTCCCTTCTTAGAAACTACAACTCCATTTGCTAACCATTCCGGGTATTTAACTTCCCGAATGGATCCTATATTTAAAAGCTTGGTTACCTCATCTTTGATTAATATTTGCTTGACTTCGGATTGAGGCCTTCTCTTTTGCTTGACCGGCCAAAATTTAGGTTCGACGCTCAGTTTTTGATTCGTGATCTCCGGAGGTATCACTGTTATGTCAAGATGGGACCAAGCGAAAGAGTCTTCGTTAGCTGAAAGAAAATGAATAAGTTTATTCCTGAGCTTGGAACTTAAGCCCGAGCCAAGGTATACCTTCCGATCCGGTGCATCCTCTCGGAGTGAAATTTGCTCGAGTTCCTCGACTGTCGACTTAGTTGCATCAGATTCATCGGGGCCGACGAATGACCGGGGAATCCCGTATTCATCATCTTTGATAAGTTCCTGTTCATTTCGTTTGTTGAAGGTGATACCTGTGATTGCTATTTGGTTCATTGAGAAGGGGCTATCGTTTTCGACATTGCTTCTTCTACTGGGAACATTTCTTTCGCCGCATGTTATTCTCCATAAACAGTTATGATCCCATCAGCCGATGGCAATTTCAACATTTGGTGCAGTGTCGAGGGTACCACTCTGATATCATGAATCCATGGTCTCCTGAGCAAGGCGCTATATCTCATATCCCCTTCGATTACGCAGAATTTCGTTTCCCGAACGGTACCGGCAGTGTTTACTGGTAAAGTCATTTCTCCTTTGGTTGTCTCGCAAGCCATGTTGAAACCATTGAGGATCCGAACTTCAGGGATAATTCTATCAGTCAACCTGAGCCATTCGATTACCCATGACCGAATTATGTTGGCTGAACTACCGGGATCGACCAGCACACGCTTCACCTTGGTTTTTTTTATAAGCATCAAAATTACTAAGGCATCGTTATGGGGTTGTATGATTCCTTCTGCATCCTCCTCGCTGAAGTGCAAAGCTCCCTCCATCGCGTAATCCCGAGTACGCTTTTCTCCGGTGATAGATATTTTTGTGCGTTTCAATAGCGGTCCTTGGAGTGTATCTAACCCACCGATTATCATATTGATCGTGTGCTAAGGCTCCTCCTGGTTTACTGGTCTATTCCTATTCCTATAATGGTTTTTGGCTCGGTCGCTCAAAAACTCTCGAAGGTGCCCATTTTTGAGCAACCGTGCCACCTCTTCCCTCAACTATCGACAGTCTTCTGTCTTGTGCCCATGTGTACCATGATACTTACATATCAAGCTGGGGTCTCTCTTAGCTGGATCCGATTGCAGCGGTCGAGGCCACTTGGTATCCTTAATGCGACCGATGGCCGATACGAGAGTCGCTGAGTCGACGTTAAAGTTATATTCGGACAGTCGTGGTGCTTCTCGGTGACCAGTGGCTCTCTCGAAGTTGTTTCTCGCCAATGGTCCTCGGTTCCTTCGATTAAGATCGTTCCTCCTTTCTTGTCTCGAGGAACCCTGCCTCACTGATGGGGTAAGTAGATCCAAGTCATTGCCCCCTTTGACAAGGTCTCTCCGAATTTCTTTAAGAGGACGGACTCAATCTCATCGTCTTCGAGATTATTTCCCTTTATGGCGCATGTGTATGCTGTTACATGCTCATTTGGGTCAGATGTCCCATTTTATTTCAGAATCTCCAGCATGCGAAACTTCTTCGGTATGGGTTTCGGGGCGGCGCTTGATGGAAAGGGTTTCTATACGAATTTGTTTGAGTCCAAACCTTTTAATACCGGAGTTGCTCCTGGCATTTGGTCCACCCTCGAATTATATGTTTCAACCTTTTTATTGTTGGCCTCGATCTTCTTCTCGCCTAACTCGACTCGTCCGGTAAATTCTTCGAGCATTTTCATGATCCCGGCATTTTCCCCCTATCCGCCTTCGCTTGGTTCCACTGTGATAGGTTCATTTTTGGGGATAGTTTCCCGATGAGGGCCGGTCCTATCCCGTTCGAAACTTGGCTCCGTTTTTGCAGCTGAGCAATGGCCGCTTGCTGGGCTTGCAACATGTTGAATATCATCCTAAGGCTAATCCCGTCCTCCTCGTCGTTCTGTTTTACCGAGCGGTATTCTCATCGAACACTATTCGATGGGCCAGAGGTCCGATCCACATCGACTGCTATTTGGGAGTTAGCGTCGATTGGAACTTCATTTCCAGGTGCCAAGTTGTCGTTTTCGCCTTGGTGGTTAAATTCGCCATCGACAAATTGAGGCACAGATTGAGAATGTGACATGATTGTACTGTAACCTGAAAGAAAAAGGTGTTCTGCAAAGAATAAGTGTAAAATAGTCTGTGTAACAGAAAGTTGTATTAAACGATCACTATTATCCTTAGCCCCACAGTGGGCGCCAAACTGTTTACCCTTGATTACGAGTAACAATTAAATTTATATGTGGTTTTAAGGATACGAGACCTGATTTAATACAGTTAAAGAATAAACAGAAATACAGACTAAATTAGTGAACAAGGAAAAAGCAAACCGTCAAGATTGAGTAATCTTCCTGTGTTAGAAGCCCTTTGAAATAAAATATGAAGTAGATGAATGAGCAAAGTAGACTATAGCTTTTGTATATTGATTGTATATCGTCTCCCTTTTACAAATGGGATTGTCTGTTTATATAGGAAAGGTGAAGAATTCTATACAAGGTAAAAATCTCATTTACAAGACAAGATATTCCTAGAATTAATGGATTCAACGTCTTTATTGATTCGAGCCGCGATTCCCGCCGAGATTCTTATATATCACAAGATTTCCAGTCCTTCAGTTACGCAAATCTGATAACTTTACCATAGGATGTTCTACCCTGATCGGCCTCGACGATATCACCTCGAGCGCTTTGGCTTCGAGCTTCGTTCAGAAGACATCTGGTCTAGGGCTTCTTATATTTGATACTCCGGTCTCGACCTCTCGGTTGGTGACTCCAATCGATGTTGGTCGTCGAATCCCAAAACCGGTATTTCCTATGCAAGCGATCGGGTTCGACCCCATATAGGGTAGTATGGGGTCACCCACGAGTATATGTATGGTGAGTACATTAAGTGATTTGGTGACTTCGGAATATTTCTTGGCTCGTTCAATGATAAATGTTTGTTTAAGAGGGGAAGGATGTAACGACCCGATCGGTCGTTTTGAGAATTAGCATCTCGTACGGTAGCTTAATGTCTCGAGGAACTTCGTATTATGTATTATGACTTGCGTGTGTGGCCGAGTTCGGATTTCGGAAGATTCGAGATTTGATTTGGAACAATAATTCTTATTTTAGAAACTTAAGTGAAAAGAGTTGACCGAAATTTTACTTTTGTGTAGATGACTCCGGAATAGTGTTTGATGATTTCAATAGCTTCGTATGGCTATTTTGAACTTATGCATGTGTCTGCATTTGGATTTGAGGTCCGTAGGTTAATTTGATGTATTTCGGAAAAAATTAGAAAGTTGAAGACTTGGAAGGTTAAGAGGTTTGACTAGGAGTTGACTTTGGTGATATCAGGTCTAGATTTCGATTACGGAAGTTGGTATAGCTTTGTTGTGTCCTTTGGGACTTGCATGCAAAATTTGACACCATTCAGGGTTGATTTGATATGATTCGGTATGAGTTGTTGAAGTTGAAAGTTTATAAGTTCATTAAGTTATATCCGAGGTGCGATTCATAGTTTTGATGTTGTTTGATGTGATTTAAGGCCTAGAGCAGGTCCTATGAAACTTGTTGGAAGTTTTTGACGGGGTCCCGGGGACATCGGGTGTGTTTCGGATTGGCTACGGGCAATTTTCTCATGTGAAACCCATGTACGCGAGGTGACGAGTATGTACTCAGGCTTACATGTGGAAAATTGACCGATTTAGATTCTTAGGCTTCTTTCATGAACTTTTTTAGAACTATTAGCATATGTTATATCTTTTATTCGTCATGTCTACTATCACATGCTTTATTTGAAGTTGTCGTTACATGTCACATTCTTTACTTATTGAGTTTGCTCTTACATGCTTTATTGGGAGTTGATATCACTTTGCGTCATTTTGTGATTTCTTATATTGTGCAGCTACTCTTAGTTGTAATTGTCGTCAGATGATATCCCTTGTTACCGGGTTGCTCTCATGCATTTAGACGTAGTACTAATTCGTGTCATCTTTTACATTGTTAGCCTAATTCATACACTAGAGGTCGAAGTTTTTCCATTCCATGAAAGTACTATCACTATCGAGGTTATCCTTACACAATTAATTGGAATTAAAGTTATGGAGAGTCATTAATCTATTCTAATCAAAGTTGTGTTTAAAAAGGGGTGTTGTTCCTTGTTGAGTTACTTTTTCTTCATTTTGTTATTACTAAGATTCTATATACGTTGTGTTGAGTTGTGGGCTGTTGTTGTGAAAATATTGATATTGTTGAATCTTTGGAAAGGTTGTGGCCTACAGGCACTCGTGATATGAGTTGATATATTGTGTTGTTGTGATAGTAGCACACATGATTTGTTCTGTGGTTTGGTTGTTGTTATGTGCAGTATAAGGGTGATATTTCATGTTGTTATGCGGAGTATAAGGGTGGCATTTCACCGTTATTGTTATGCAGGGCATAAGGGTGGTATCCCACTATCGTTGACTTTACGGAGTGATACGGGTGGCTATTTCATTATTGTCTGGGCGAAGTAATAGGGGTGGCTATAATACGGAGTGATATGGGTAGTTAGAGGAGAGATAAGGGTGGCTAATGATAATTCCAGGGTGGAGTGATACGGGTGGCTATAGGAGAGATAAGGGTGGTTAATGGTAATGTCAGGACGGAGTGATACGGGTGGCTAGCGGAGATATAAGGGTGGCAATGTCATGGATGATGTGTGATGGATGGAGACATTGTGTTGGTGATTATCGTGTGATGATGTGCTTTTCCTTGTGTTTGTCATACACCTTGCATGGATTGTTTTATTGTTTCACTGGGCTATTTGATGTCTTTGATATTACTTATTGACTTAGGTATACCTAGTCTTCAACTAGATGCCATCATGACATGCAACCGAGGGAAACTGGGGTCATGCCATGTTGGTATCAGAGCTCTAGGTTCATAGGTGCTACGAGTCATAAACTAGTCTAGTAGAATCTTGCGGATCGGTACGGAGATGTATGTACTTATCTTCGAGAGGCTATGGAACTATTAGGAAAGAAATCTTCATTTCTTTCATTCTTGCCGTGCAGATTTGTTGATTTTGAAGTTTAAGCCTTTTGTGTCTCTCTACTCCAACAGATGGTGAGGACATGCGCTACCAGATCAGCCGAGCGTACACCCACGCCCCTGCTAGAGCCGCGAGAGGTCAAGGCCAAGGTAGAGGAAAAGGAGGGACACGCGCAGCAACTAGAGCACCTGCCATGGCAGCAGTTAAGAAGCCGCTAGTAGCTCAAGTTGGGGGACTGGCACTGGACGTGCCTGTGGTTACCCTCGGACTTCAGGAGACTTTAACGCACTTACTGAGCATGTTTGGTACGTTGGCTCAGGCGGAATTGATCTCCTTTGCAATAGCTACTTCGCGGATTGGGGGGGGGGAGCTGAAACTCTCACCGCCGGTACTCCAGAGAAGCGGGCTCACATTGGTCAGGTTTTGGGAATGGTACCGGTACAGCTTGTTCTTCCTGTTCAGCCTGAGGTAAGGCCGTGGGGCATCGGAAGAGGAGCAGCTTAGACTTGCTAGGTTTGAAGTATCACCCTCCTACTTTCAGTGGTTTGGCATTAGAGGATGCACATGGTTTAATAGAAGAGTACCACCGTATTCTCCGCACCATGGGTATTGTGGAGGCGAGTGGGGTTGGTTGCTTTTACTACATTCCGGCTGTCAGGAGCAGCGTATCAGTGGTGGCGGGTTTATGAGGAGGGTAGCGCAGCCGATGAAGTTTCACTTTAATGGACACAGTTTCCAAATATGTTCTTGAGAGAGTTTGTTCCCCAGACCCTTCGAGATGCGTGGCGCGGAGAGTTTGAGCAGTTGCGTCAGGGCACCATGACGGTGTCAGAGTATGCCATCAGTTTCAGTGAGTTATTGCGTCATGCACCCACATTAGTTCCTACAGTCAGAGAGCGAGTCCACAAATTCATTGAGGGGCTCTGTTATGATCTTAGATTATGTATGGCTCAGGAGATGCAGATTGATACTCCATTTCAGCAGGTGGTGGAGATTCCCATGATGTTAGAGCATATTTGGTGTGAGGAGAGGGAGGATAAGGAGACCAAGAGGTCTCGAGGTTCTGGAGGGTTCGGTGGATTTTACTCTTCAACGATGGTCCATCATGGTGGAGGCTCGGGCAGTTGGCAATTCAGTCCGCACTTCATACTACTCATGGTGCTCTAGTGAGTTAGGGTAATCATGTGGGGTAGTCATCTTTTAGTGCACCACCGGCACGGGGCTCCTTTTTTTCAGCGGTTATTCTAGTTATCCGGCACATACTCAGTACGAGCAGCCATGCCGCATAGGGGTTGTTATCAGTGGGTGATACTAGGCACATCATGAGAGATTGTCCAAGACATGGGAGAGATGGATTTTATCATGGCACTCAGGCTACGAGCTCCGTTCCAGTTACTACTCTACCTGCACAGCCAGATAAGGTTGTAGGACAGACGGGTTGAGGGCGCCCTAGTGGGGGAGGCTCAACCGGTTGATAAGCTTTATGTGGTATGGATGAGGGTGCTGCAATAGATTGTGCCGTCACAGGTATGGTTTTGATTTGTTTTAGAGGAGCATCATTCTTATTTTGATTTAGCTTTGCTTATCAGGGTGAGTCCTCTTATCTTGCTTCACATATGCGTGAGTTTCGTGATTTTGTACTCTGCTTATGTGTTTACCCCTTGGGAGATTTTGTAGTGGTAGCATGTTTCTATCATTTTGCTTTGATCACTATTGGGTGCTATGAGGCTAGAAGTGACTTTTTGCTACTCATGACGGTAGGTTCTGGTGTGATTTCTGATTAGTTTGGTTAGGATTTGTGATTTAGATGCTCTGTCAGTATGGGGAGTTTGTTACATGTTGTGATTTTGTTTTACGAAATTGATTTTGAGGAATTTTTCGGTTGGTGTATGGTGTATTCTACTTGTGATCCAGGGTTGAGGGTGAGACCCTTGCGCTTTCATGGGGTTTGTTGTGTTTGGACCGGGCTGTGTGCCACGACGGGGTTATATTACGATGAGATCCTTGTGATTAGTTCATATCTTTTGATTCTCCCTTGTTATTGATTGGTAGTATGGTACTGATGGAGAGTTGTGTCTGTCGGGCTTGTTTGACAGTTCTCCTATGTGTTTCTTTTTGCATATTCAATCATATTCGTGTTGTGCTTAGTGGTTTTTAGCTTGCGAATTGTGTGCCCAGGTGGTGTTAAATGCGGCCTGTTGATTTGAGTGAATGGTTATGGGATCTTCCTGTTTCTTGCATCGTGTGAGTGTCGTGAAGGTTTGGAACAGGCTTTTAGCTGATATGAGGTTAATTATCAGTGTTGTATTTAATTTTGGGCAGCTATTGTAGCTAGAGTTGTTGTTATGGTCATATGTGTGATCTGTCACGTTGTGTGGTTGTACCTTGTAGGGGGTAGGCATGAGTTATTGCAGCTGGTTGAGGCTGATACGGTTGTTGTAGGAATTGGGTCTTTGGGAAATGACTAGATGGTGGAAAGTTTGGTTCTAAGATTTATCAATGTGGGTGGAAGGAATGATTTTCAGTTGAGATGGTGTTGTCGAGCTTATGTGGATTGGGGTGACATGGGGTCACCCGCAAGTATATGCATGGTGAATACATTCAGTAATTTGATGACTTCTGAATGGTTCTTGGCACGTTCAGAATTAGCATCTCGTACGGTGGCGTAATGTCTCAAGAAACTTCGTATTATGTATTATGACTTGCGTGTGTGGCCGAGTTCGGATTTCGGACAATTTGGGATTTGATTTGAAACAATAATTCTTGTTTTAGAAATTTAAGTGCAAAGAGTTGACCGGAGTTTGACTTTTGTGTAGATGACTCCGGAATAGTGTTTTGATGATTTCAATAGCTTCGTACGGTTATTTTGAACATAGGCGTGTGTCTGTATTTAGATTTGGAGGTACGTAGGTTAATTTGATGTATTTCGGCAAAAATTGAAAAGTTGAAGGCTTGGAAGGTTAAGAGGTTTGACTCGGAGTTGACTTTGGTGATATCAGGTCTGTATTTCGATTATGGGAGTTGGTATAGCTATGTTGTGTCATTTGGAACTTGCATGCAAAATTTGACGTCATTCCAGGTTGATTTGATATGATTCAGTGTAATTTGTAGAAGTTGAACGTTCATAAGTTCATTAAGTTATATTCGAGGTGCGATTCATAGTTTTGATGTTGTTTGATATTATTTAAGGCTTGGAGCAGGTCCTATGAAACATGTTGGATTGTTTCGACGGGGTCCCCGATGCCTCGACTGTGATTCGGATGGGCTACGGGCCATTTTCTTATATGAAAGCCACGTACGCGAGGTGACGAGTATGTACTCAGGCTTATATGTGGAAAATTGACCGACTTAGATTCTTAAGCTTCTTTCATGAACTTATTTAGAATTGTTAGCACATGTTATATCTTTTATTCGTCATGTCTACTATCACATGCTTTATTTGAAGTTGTCGTTATAGGTCACATTCTTCACTTGTCGAGTTTGCTCTTACATGCTTTATTGGGAGTTGTTATCACTTTGTGTCATTATGTGATTTCTTTTATTTTGCAGCTACTCTTAGTTGAAATTGTCGTCACATGTTATCCTTTGTTGCAGGGTTGCTCTCATGCATTTAGACGTAGTACTAGTTCGTGTCATCTTTTACATTGTTAGCCTAATTTATAAACTAGAGTTCGAAGTTTTTTCATTCCATGAAAGTACTATCACTATCGAGGTTATCCTTAAACAATTAATTGGAATTGAAGTTATCGAGAGTCATTAATCTATTCTAATCGAAGTTGACATTAAAAAGGGGTTGGTTTTCAACCCGAAAAGCTCCACAGAGCTATCGTATGTGGGCACTACGAGGCCCACGACTTTCTAGATCGCCTCATTCTTCAACCATGCGTTAAGATGTGGCTAAAGTCTCTCTGATGGTAGCGTATATTACGCTCGAGGCCTCTCGAGCCTCCTCTTGTTCCAATGTCTCTGTTTTACTATTTGAGGAATAAGGTGATGAAATTCCAGTATGGACTTTTGTGGTTATTACGACAGGCGGAGAGCAGTGCCCTATTGGTTTAATTCCTGCTTCCCTTTGGTATCGGCAAAGGGGCTGGTAAGCGCTTCCCGAATAGATTCCTTTCTCTTCCCCGGACACCGAACATTGTTCCTTATTGAGTTACTTTTCCCTCATTTTGTTGTTATTAGGATTCTATATACGTTGTATTGAGCCGTGGGCTATTTGTTGTGAAAATATTGATATTGTTGAATCTTTTGAAAGGTTGTCGCCTACAAGCATTTGTGATATGAGTTGATATGTTGTGTTGTTGTGACAATAGCACACATGATTTATTGTGTGGTTTGGTTGTTGTTATGCACAGTATAAGGGTGGCATTTCATGTTGTTATGTAGAGTATAAGGGTGGCATTTCATCGTTGTTTTTATGCAGGGCATAAAGGTGGCATCCCACTATCGTTAATTGTACGGAATGATACGGGTTGGCATTTTATTATTGTCCGGGCGAAGCGATAAGGGTTGCTATTATACGGAGTAATACAGGTGGCTAGAGGATAGATATGGGTGGCTAATGATAATGCCAGGGTGGAGTAATACGGGTGGCTATAGGAGAGATAAGGGTGGTTAATGGTAATGTCAGGACGGAGTGATACGGGTGGCTATCGGAGATATAAGGGTGGCAATGTCATGGATGATGTGTGATGGCTGGAGACATTGTGTTGGTGATTATCGTGTGATGGAATGCTTTTCCTTGTGTTTATCATACACCTTGCATGAATTTTTTTATTGTTTCACTGGGCTATTTGATGTCTTTGATATTAGTTATTGACTTTGGCTGCAGTAGTACACTCGCACAAGCATATACCGTAGTATGCCACTTATAATATCTTAGGAGAATGAAACTTGACATTTATTAATCATGCCCATGTGTTCTTGTATTATCTGTTTCCATGTTGATATTAAGCATGTGACCATGTCGGGCTGATCATGATTGGGTGCTTGTGATCATATCGGTCGGATTGTGGTTGTGAGCCAGTGAACATGCCGGGTGAATCGCTATTGTGAGCCTGTGATCATGCCGAGCGGATTGAGATTTTGGCACGTGAGTTGTCCGTGAGGTTGCGATGCGAGATGTCGGTATGAGGTGCCGTGAGTATATGATGGTGGGTTGGACCCGCGACTTGTGACTATGAAATGATGTACCACAGAGTGATTAAGTTAAGAAACTTGTGTTAGAACGACTTGATTAATTGATTGTCCTTTGTGATTCATTATTTGGTTTTAATGATACTTCATGGTGTTCTGATTGCTTTACTCTTTATATCACTTGTTGGTTCTTGTTGGGATTTATTGATTTCCACTTTCCGTTATTAGCTTTAATCTTCTATACTACACAGGTTATTTTTTCTAGTGAGTCTCTTGACTTGTACCTCGTCACATCTCCACCGAGGTTAGTCTTGACACTTACTGGGTACCGACTGTGGTGTTCTCGTACTACACTTCTGCATATTTTTTATTGCAGATCCAAGTACTTCAGAGTCTATTGGTTGTTAGATAGCATATCAGATACTGCTGTGGAGACTTTAACGTATACTTTTCCTTGTCTCCGCAGCCCTCGAGGTCACCTTTATAGTTTATTTCTATTTCAGATCAGTTGTACTTAGAGATTTTCTAGTGAACTCAGCAGTGCTTATGACTTATACTACCGGTTTTGGGATTAAAAGCTTGTATTGAAATTTTTGCTACATAATTTAATAGTTGATTGTTATTTAATCATTAATTTAGTAAGCATTAGGCTTACCTAGTCTTAGACTAGGTACCATCACGACATCCAACCGAGGGAAACTGGGGTCATGCCAAGTTGGTATCGGAGCTCTAGGTTCATTGGTGCTACGAGTCATAAGCGAGTTTAGTAGAATCTTGCAGATTGGTATGGAGATGTATGTACTTATCTTCGCGATGTGCAAATGCCTGGGAAACATATATTACTTACCAAATTGGTGGTTTTGTTCCATTTATGATCTTTTCAGCTAGAGACCTCGGATTTGAGCGATTTTTAATGGGTTCCTTACGTGTTGGTTTGGGGTAAATGTTCTCTACCCAGATTTGATTTTATTTCATGATCCAATCTTTATTTTTATCATTAAATTAGCGTTTTGAGTTGGGAAAAAATAAAAAATATGTGAAAACTTTCAAAAATATAAAATGATGATTTGAAGGGTGAATTGGTGTCGGAATTGTTAGCACATGTTATATCTTTTATTCGTCGTGTCTTCTGTCACATGCTTTATATGAACTTGTTGTTACATGTCACATTCTTTACTTGTCGAGTTTGCACTTATATCCTTTATTGGGAGTTTTTATCACTTTGTGTCATTATGTGATTTGTTTTATTGTGGAGCTACTCTTAATTGAAATTGTCATCACATGATATCCTTTGCTGTCGGGTTACTCTCAGGCATTTAGACGTAGTACTAATTTGTGTCATCTTTTTCATTGCTAGCCTAATTCATACAATAGAGTCTGAAGTTTTGCCAGTCCATGAAAGTACTATCACTATCGAGGTCATCCTTAAATAATTAATTGGAATTGAAGTTATCGAAAATCATTAATCTATTCTAATCGAAGTTGTGTTTAAAAAGGGGTGTTATTCCTTGTTGAGTTACTTTTTCGTCATTTTGTTGTTATTAAGATTCTATATATGTTGTGTTGAGCTGTGGGCTATAAGTTGTGAAAATATTGATATCGTTGAATCTTTAGAAAGGTTGTGGCCTACGGGCACTTCTGATACAAGTTGATATGTTGTGTAATTGTGATAGTAGCACACGTGATTTACAATGTGGTTTGGTTATTGTTATGCGGAGTATAACGGTGGCATTTCACCATTGTTATTATGTGGAGTATAAGCGTGGCATTTCACCGTTGTTGTTATGCGGAGTATAAGGGTGGCATTTCACCGGCATTGTTATGCGGGGCATAAGGATGGCATCTCACTATTGTTACTGGGCGGAGTGATACGGGTGGCTATTTCGTTGTTGTCCGGGCGAAGCAATAAAAGTGGCTATTATACGGAGTGATACAGGTGGCTATAGGAGAGAAAAGGGTGGCTAACGATAATGTGGGGGTGAAGTGATACGGGTGGCTATAGGAGAGATAAGGGTGGCTAATGATAATGTCAGGGCGGAGTGATACAGGTGTCTCACACCACGACCTCGGGGAACGCGATCAGTGCTCAACCGCGATAATCGGACCGAGAAAGTGTGTTAGATTTCCTTCTATCGCAACTCATCCGTGAATAAAGAGGAGATATATTCTATTAATTAAACACGAAGATGATTTCATAAACAACCCTATCTCCACTACCATTAGTTATTCTATTTGTAAGTCTTAAAATACAAACACTTTCATAGTTTGAATCATGGTAACAATAATAGGGCATAACATAAAATCTGCTGGGCTCTCCCGAGTTTTGTGTACCACCCCTAGCTGCACCATGCCCTACGGGGGCTGGAGTACCTCGAGCTGGAAAAGGCGTTACAGATGTAGCAGCTGCATAACGAGTTGGTTGCGCTGCATCCATGCCCATGATCTAGCCGGACAAGCGGCAATACCTCCGAATATGACCCCTCATACCGCACTCGTAGCATATAGGTAGGTCCATAAGCAGACCCCAAAGTGCATCATCCCACACTTAGGGCATGGGGGCCTCCGGTCCTGCTGGAATCTCCCTCCATGCCGACCCTGCTGGTGGGGTTCCTTGTGACCCTGACTAGGCTTGAAACAACTCCACTGCTGCTGCCTGGGCCCTGATAGTTGTGCACTCAATGAAGACTGGGCGGATGACTAAGATGGCCCTAATAACCCTCACCTAAATGACGACCTACCACCATCGGAAGAACCACCAAAGTTGCCTGCGGATCGGGCCTTAGTGCTTCCCTCTCGCTCCATCCTATTCTTCAATTTGCGGGTCTCTGTGGCTTGATCAAACGCCACCATATTCCCACCAGTTCATATAAGAAAACAAGGCAGCCATCGCAACCTCATTAATAACCAATGGGCTAAGGCCTTGTACAAACCGGCGCACTCTAGCCTCCATAGTGGGCAACATCTGAATAGCAAACTTGGACAGGCGTGCAAATTACACATTCATGCTACCCTGCATCAGGCTCTCAAACTCAGCGGCACGGACCGCCTTAGTCTCGGCAAGTAAACAATGATCCATAAAGGCATCGGTGAACTCACTCCACCTCGCTGGAGGGCTCCCCTCCTCATGGGACTCCTTCCACATCTCAAACCAAGATTAGGCCACCCCTTTCAGGCGGTAGGAGGCCAACTCCACTCCCTCCGTCTCAGTAGCGCGCATAACTCAGAGAGTCTTGTGCAACTCATAAATGAAGTCTTGCGGGACCTCCTCAGGATCAGTACTTGTGAACACTGGAGGATCCAAATGGAGAACCCTGTTCACCCTGGAACTAGCGGAATCCCCTTGCTGACTAGAAGAAGTGGGTGCAACATTTGATCTCTAGGCCTGGGCCACTATCTGAGCCAACATCTTTATGGCTCCCCTAAAATTCCCATTAGAAACACCGAGACCAGAAGCTAGGGCTGGAGGCGAAACTGGAATATCAGTTGGAGGGATTATTGCACCCTCAGTAGGTGTAGGAATTGTGCAGTCTAAACAAGAATAGTAGATTCAGGCGGTGTAGTAATTGGGGGAATATTCTCACCCCTTGGGTCCTCCCCTGCATCATCAAATATAGAATCAACTGCCACTCCTGGGGTGACATTGACTCCTTGGCCAGTTCTTGCCTTCTTCCTAGGCGCCATGTACTGAAAGTTAGAGCAATGCACAAGTTAAAGGAGGAACAATCTTACAATTAACTTTATCGCACAATCGAGAACATCAAAGAAGGGTATTATTCCTAAATGTACAAGTATCCTCCTAATTAGAGATGTGGTCGACAACATACCGATAAGAAAGACTCTACTAGACATGGCTCCGAGGCATCCTAGGACACTTTAAAACCTTAAGCTCTGATACAAAGTTTTTCATGCCCCGACCTCGGGGAGCGCGACCGTCGCTTAACCGAGATAACCCGTTCGAGCAAGCCTGTTGGATTTCCATTTATACAACTCATCCGTGAATACAAAGAAGATATATTCTATTAATTAAACACTAAGATGATTTCATAAACAACCCCAACTCCATTACCATTAATTACTCCATTTTTAAGTCTCAAAATACAAACACTTTCATAATTTGAAGTGGAACATGTGATACACATACAACATTACTAGCTTGACTTTCCCAACACAAATACACAACCCACACTATGTCTATGGAGCCTCTAGTAGATATAAAATAGTACAATGATGATGCCGGCAACAAGGCTCAAGCTATACCTCAAAACATAATACGCACGGGACAAAAGAGAGTGTACCGCTATCACAGGTCAATGCCTCCCGCTGTGGAACCACCTACATCTATTAAAGATGTAGAACTCCCGACAAAAGAGACGTTATTACATGTCGAATAGTACTAGTATGAAAACCAAAACACTTATTTAAGAACATGGAAATACAACATGAGTATGATGAATCATGGTAACAATAATAGGGCTTAGATAACTGTTAAAGTCAAAACAAATTTATTAAGGACTTCCAATAACATTTATAAATTTCAAGTCGGAATCCTCTGCAACCACCTTTACACAAAGCGACCCTAACGCCTCACCCCAATGTATGCGGGTGGAGGTGTAATGAAAATACCAAAACTTGACACAAAGCGGCCCTGCCGCCTCACCCCAATGTATGCTGGTGGAAGTGTAACCACAATACCACAACTCTACACAAAACGTCCATGTCGCTTCACCCCAGTCTCTATTATCTCATGCATGTGATAAATCTACCTTCATCATCCATAATCAACCCGAACCCAAAATTGAAGAATTAGGGAAAGAATTTTTTACCTTTTTTGAAGCCCTAGAAAGTTCCTTTTGGTTGAATTCCAATGTTTGATCAAAGTAGCGTAGTGAAATCCGTAGTCCTCCCTTTTCTCTCTCAGGAATAGCTATCTCCTCTCTCTAATGTCAGGTAATCCCTCGAAAATGAACCCTCTGGCTAGATAAACGAAGTGGGTGTCGGCTTATAAAATTAGAAAAATGAAGCCCCGAAGCAGATCTGCGACCGCATAACCTTCTGCGGTCCCTAATATGGACGCATAATGGCCCTCTAGAATTGGGCGTTTCTGCTTCACTTTGCGATAGGTCTGCGGTCCGTAGACCAATTCTGAGATCGTATAATGGACCGCAGAACCTCCTTCCGAAATTTCTCATGCGGGATCTGTGATAGGATCTGTAGCACACATAACAGTTATGTGTCCACATAATGGTCTACAAAATTTGCAAATCTTTCTACTTTACTCTGCGGTCGAGCTACGGCCCGCAAACTGGTTCTGTGGTCGCACAGTAGACCACAGAACTGCCATGGTCTGCAAACTTTTCTCCTTCAACTCCTCAACGCAATGAGCAACGCCAAAACTCCATACCGCGGCGAAGAATTTCTACAATCCTCGAACACATTAGCTTACTTCGGCACCACAAAACCTCAGATTCTAGGTGAAACTTTGCGGTGTCTTACAGGGTGCTTAGCAGATAGATAAGGGTGGCAACGTCAGGGATGATGTGTGATGGTTGGAGACATTGTGTTGGTGATTATCGTGTGGTGGTGTGCTTTTCCTTGTATTCTTCATACACCTTGTGTGACTTGCTTTGTTGTTTAGATGAGCTATTTGATGTCTTTGATATTATTTATTGACTTTGTCTGCAGTATTACACTCGCACAAGCATACACCGTAGCATGCCACTTATACTAGCCCAAGAGTATAAAACTTGACATTTATTTATCATGCTCATGTTCTCTTGTATTATCTGTTTCCATATTGATATTGAACATATGACCATGCCGACCTGATTATGATTGGGAGCCTGTGATTATACCAGGCAGATTGTCGTTGTGAGCCTGTGACCGTGCCGAGCAGATTGTGAATATGAGCCTGTGATCATGCTGGGCGGATTGAGATTTTGGCACGTGAGTTACCCGCACAGTTGTGATGCGAGATGTGTGCACGAGGTGCCATGAGTATATGATGGTGGGTTGAGACCCATGACTTGTGCCTATGAAATGAAGTAGTACTGAGTGATTTCGTTGTGAAACTTGTGTTAGAATGACTTGATTAATTTATTGTCCTTTGTGTTTCCTTATTTGGTTTTATCGATACTTCATGGTGTTCTGATTGCTTTATTGTTTATATCACTTGTTGGTTCTTGTTGCCATTTACTGATTTCCGCTTTCCGTTATTAGCTTTGTACTTCTATATTGCACAGGTTATTTTGTATGTTGAGTGTCTTGACTTGTACCTCGTCACAACTCCACCGAGGCTAGTCATGATACTTACTGGGTATCGACCGTGGTGTACTCATGCTATACTTCTACAAATTTTTTTTGCTAATTCAAGTACTTCGGAGTCTGTTGGTTATTAGATAGTGGATCAGATACCGCTGTGGAGACTTCAAGATATACTCGTCGTTGCGTTCGCAGGCCTCGGAGTCACCTTCAGAAGTTATTTTTATACTGTCTATTCCTTTTCCGGAATCAGTTGTACTTAGAGATTTTCTAGTGAGCTCAATACAGCTTATGACTTGTACTACCGGTTTTGGAGTTGTAAGCTTGTATATAAATTTTTGCCTCATAACTTACTAGTTGTTGGTTGAATTTTATCATTAATTCAGTAAGCATTAGGCTTACCTAGTCTTAAAGACTAGGTGCCATCATGACATCCTACAGAGGAAAACTGGGGTCATGACATCTTCCAACTTAAAGCTTGTAAGACGAGAATCATTCTTCCAAATCAATCCTGAACCGCTCAAAAATCGAAACCAACCATTCACATAAGTTATAATACATAATACAAAGCTACTCAAAGTCTTAAACCACCAAAGAAAACACTATAGCTCTAAAATACCGATCAAATCGTTACAAAATAACATGTGATATTTGTGGATTTTAAATTGATATTTTATTTAAGAATCACGTTATTTATTGTTTCTTATTACGTTGTTACTATTGTATTTCATGTCTATTTTACGATTCTTGCTCTTTATTTATTGACCTCTAGTAAGTATCCGGTCACTACCTCTTCGAGGTTAGACTAGATACTTACTGAGTACGCATTGTTTATGTACTCACGCTACACTTCTACACAAATTGTGTAGGTAATAAGGCAGGTACATCTAGTATCTATTCGGGCGCGCATCCACATTATCCTAGTGGAGCTGCTTTTCATGCTCCGTTCTGCAACACCCGGAGTCTCCTCCTTGTTGTATTTAGTATTTCTGTCTATTTTATTTCAGACAGTAGTTATAGGGCTTTTGTATATTTTACTAGATTGCTCGTGCACTTGTGACACTGGATTTCTGAAATTTTTAGTATATATTTATAATTTTTATTTGTTAATATCATCATTTCACTCTTATGTTTCACTTATGCTTTATATCACCATGGCTTTATGTACTTAGTCTCTTCAATAATAAAATTCAAGATTACAAAATAAATAAAAATGAATAATTAAATGTATTAGTTCACAGTAGACCATCCTAACAAAGACGTTGGGTGCCATCACGGCCTATAGCGAGAACTAGGTCGTGACACAAAAAGTATCAAATAGGAAAATGAGACTCTAATATATAACACAACCGGCATGGTCATTACATATCTTAAGTAAAAGACCACCAAATTTTACCTTTTGATTTCTTGTTTTATGTGTTAAAATCCATGAATTTTCATGATATATAATCAAAACTAATTTTATATCACTTACCCTCAAGATGTAAGTGAAAATCTTTTCAAAAGCCGCATCAATTCGAGCTACTTAGCCCCATAATGGTTTAATGAACTCACAAAACAAAATGGGGATATTTATACCCATGGCAAAAATCATTGAACGGATCTATGCCAATATCTGTGCCACAGGTCCTGTGGCAGGTCGGTGCAATTCTGCTGCAACTTTTTCTTCTCTTCCTATTAAGTTTATAAAATTTTTCGAATGTGTTAAAACTCACTCGAGCCCTTCGGAATCCTTTTAAATCATCCCAATAAGTCCAAATATTTTATACAGACCTATTCAGTGGTTCAAAGCACGAAGCAAACTACAAGAAGTAAAAATAAAAACTCAAGTTGAAGTTAAGAATTCTAAAGTTTCAGTTTTTATGCAATTCTTGAAATGCCATGAGCCCCTCTGGACCTAATCCTTATCCGGGAATATGTACAAGTTTAAATACATCATATAAATTTTTTTATAGCTTCAAAATATGAATCAAATCTATATTACTTAAATCGAAGGATAAGGTTGCTATTTTAACTTTTTAACCTTCCAAATGGCAAAATAGTGTTCCAAATCTTTTCCGACCTCTTCGGCGTCCTAACCGTCCACATCCACAAAGTTATAATGTCAAATGAACCTACGAGAAGTATTCGAGTCCCTTAAATTGGAAATGATGCTACACCGAATTGAAAAAGAAAGTAAGGGTGGAAAAGAAGAAAAACTTCATTCGAGTCTTCTTTTGTTAGTTTATTTATTCAAAATGTGTAACCGATTCAAAGAGGAGAAATGAGATTGGTACAATTCTTTTCCACCCTTACTTTCTTTTGCAATTTTTGTAGCATCATTGTTTTTAATTAGATTGGTGAACTTCCCTTTCTCATTCTTATAAATAATTATATATTCAAATGCCGAAACGAATGAGCTTACATATATTGTAGTTTTAGTCAACCTTTTGCCGTGCCAAGAACAATAAGGCAACGATGACTTGAACATTAATATTATAAACCGTCTTTTAACTTTGACAATGAAATGGCAGTTATAATGGGTTTTCATTTATTTGATAGTAGATCCTTTTTTAATAGGATAATTTAAATGGATATAGAAAACATGAGTTAAATGGATTTTATCATTAAAAAATAAATTTTTAACATGATAGTATGTTAAATTTTATTTTCTAAATCAAAAGATAATAATTGGATCACATTATTATCCAAAGAAAAAAGTGACTTTGGTTGGTTATTTTAATAAATTGAGTGATCATCCAAGAAACTACCTCAACTGTTTAGTATCTCAAATGTCAAACTAATAGTTATTTTCACGTAACCTAATTATTATTTAATTAGTGTCTCAAATGTCAAGTTCAATTTTGTCCACACGGTTTAGCATAATCTTCAACAGAAGCACGTAATACAAAGTAGAACTTGACTGCTTACTTTTGGAAATGAGAAACAACGGAAGGACCACTTCAAGCGACGACACTCTATAAATAAGTTAAGAGAACATAAGATCAATTAATGCACGATATATTCAAATATATAACAAGAATTAAGAATGTCTTCCAGCGACTCAAAGCTTCCTTTACGAGATATCCCAGGTGATTATGGCTTGCCCTTTTTTGGGGCAATTAAGGATCGATTCGACTTCCATTACAATCAAGGCACTGATGGCTTCTTCAGGTCTCGCATGCAAAGTTACCAATCCACTGTCTATAGAGCCAACGTGCCTCCTGGTCCTTTCAACGCTCCTAAATCTAAAGCCATTGTCCTTGTGGACGCTGTTAGTTTCCCCATTCTTTTTGACAATTCTAAAGTCGATAAGACGAACTACTTTGATGGCACATTCATGCCCTCCACTGATTTCACTGGCGGTTACCGTTTGTGTCCTTTTCTTGACACTTGTGAGCCCAAGCATGCCACGCTAAAAGGACTTTTCTTGTCCACACTAGCAAACCTGCACAACAGATTCATACCCTTGTTTCTTAGCTCAATCTCTGAGCTATTTACCCATCTTGAACATGAATTGTCAGATAAAGGAGAAGCATACTTCAATACCCTCAGTGATGACATGGCATTTGACTTCCTCTTTCGTTTGTTTTGTGAGAAAAGTCCTTCTGAAACAAGTCTGGCCTCTGATGGGCCCACCTTTCTAAACAAATGGGTGTTCTTTCAGTTAGCTCCATTGATTTCTCTAGGCCTCAAACATGTACCCAACTTCATAGAAGATTTGGTTTTGCACACTTTCCCTCTACCGTTTTTCCCTATAAAATCTGATTATAAAAAAATATTTGATGTCTTTTACAAGTCCATGGGGTCTATTTTAGATGAAGCTGAGAAGCTTGGACTGAAAAGAGATGAGGCATGCCATAACTTTATTTTTTTAGCAGGGTTCAATTCTTATGGTGGCATGAAAGTTTTCTTCCCATCTTTGATCAGGTGGGTTGGAGCAGCAGGAGAGAGTTTACACCGTCGTCTCACCGATGAAATCAGGACCGCTGTTAAAGAAGAAGGTGGGGTCACCTTTTCAGCATTGAATAGGATGAGTCTGACCAAGTCTGTGGTGTATGAAACACTAAGAATAGACCCCCCAGTTCCGTTTCAAACTGCAAAGGCCAGAGAAGATGTCATCATCCATAGCCATGATTCATCATTCTTGATCAAGAAAGATGAAATTATATTTGGGTATCAACCGTTGGCCACCAGGGACCCTAAGATATTTGAGAACCCTGAGGAGTTTATTGCAGATAGATTTGTGGGAGATAGAGAGGAATTGATAAAGTATGTGTACTGGTCAAATGGTAAGGAGTCAGATGATTCAACCGTGGATGATAAACAATGTCCTGGTAAAGACCTGGTGGTGCTCTTGGGAAGGTTAATGTTGGTAGAGTTTTTCCTGCGTTATGATACATTTGAGATCATATTTGGAAAGCTGCTGCTTGGTTCCAAGGTGACTTTCAAGTCAGTAACCAAGGCAACATCATAAATTATCTTTTGCTTTATGCCGGATATATATGGAAAATTCTTATCCAAACACGAGGGTCTGTAAGCAAGACGATCAGTTGTTGTGACTTCATGTTAAATCGATTTATTAATGTGTTTTAATGTTATAATAAAGCATATTTACTTTAACAACTATAGTTCTTGATGTCATTTTAAGTTGGTATGTAAGAGATAAAATCATGAATATGTATTGTCTTTCTGTTGGGCTGTTTCTGTTACTACTGCTGTATATTTACCAATAAACGCTACTATGTCTATGCAACTAGTGGCTTCCATTTAGCAGAACTGAGCATGAAATTCGTGTGCCATGCTGAGAAGCAACCTCGGCAAAGCCTGCATGAATTTATACATGTGTTAACAACAAAATTGGAGTCCCATCTTGGGCAGGAAACGTAATTCGAACAACTAAAAAACGTTAAAAACCGACCTAAATTTATCGGTAAGAAAAACGACCAGCTTGAGCGGAATAAGCAAATATATTCTTTAGTTTCTTTTTTAATAAAACCGACCAAGTTAGTTTTTCTAGCGCAAAACCCTTGAAATCCAGTTTCCAACATATTTGATCGGTACTTTTAACCGGAACATTTTTCCCCGAGAAACCGAACGGAACAGTAGGTTGTTATTTAAGGAGCAAAAAAAGTACTTGAATGGAGCGACGAATCTCTTCCCTCTCATCAAAAACCCTATTGACTATACCGTAGGAAGAGGGAAACTCCATGGCCTCTCCGGCCACTGGTTGGCCGCCTCCGGCAGCCTTTTAGCCGTCTACATTTCTCAGACCAGTTATACAAACATCAAACCAAACGCTAATAATACCCAATTGTACAAGAATCTTTTCAAACCAGTTGCATTAACTGTTCCTATGTAATATTGTACGCCTCTTTCCATTAAACCTATCGGTTTCTGCATCGAGAACCTATTTGTTGGTGATATACACGCTACAGAAATAATATTCACAGTAACAAAAGCGGAATAATAAAGTAGCACCGAGATACGGTAATTAACAAGAATAAAAGAGTGACAACGACACCAAGATTTTTACGTGGAAAACCCTTTTGAATAAGTGAAATAACCATAGCCCAAGACGAACAACTGATATCACTATAGCAAGGAATTTTACACTTTGTAGTTCCGAGTAAAATACTCCAAAGACCAAAACAACGCTCAAAAGAAATAACCCTCTTTTGATATTCTACCTCACTACAATATCGCTCACTCTCTATTTTTCCTCACAGACTATTTTCTTATACCTTGTATGTGAAACCTCACTCTTTCTTTCTCTCTTTTTTGGTGTTTAGAAATGAGAGTTGAAGCTCTCCTATTATAGACGAAGCCTCACTCTCTAAAGCCTACTATATTTGATAATTTGCACACGCTTTTCCTTCTTTTTCTTCAATGTTGACAAAGTTGGCTACCAACCAAAAAAATTCAACGAAGTTTGCTACCAACCAACGAAATTCAACAAAGCACATGCCTATTACTTTGGCTTTTGAATGAGATGGAACTTATCAATCTCCCCCTCCAGTCTCATTCATCTAGAGGAGGTAGCACTGTCTTCTAGTTTGAGTGCATGCCGACAAGTTCTTTGCATAGCTCGAACTTGTCTCTTGATACCACCTTGGTCAACATATCAGCAGGATTTTCACTCGTGTGAATCTTTTTTACCTGTAAAGATTCGTTCTCCACTTGCTCACGAATCCAATGATATCTCACATCTATATGCTTTGTTCTTGCATGGTACATGGAGTTCTTGCTCAAGTCTATTGCATCTTGACTGTCACAATAGACGACATACTCCTTTTGATGCAATTCTAGCTCTTGAAGAAACCGCTTGAGCCATACCATCTCCTTGCCAGCTTATGTAGCGGCAATGTACTCTGCTTCAGTTGTTGAAAGTGCAACACACTTCTGTAATTTTGACTGCCATGATATAGCTCCCCCTGAAAAAGTAAATAGATATCCAGTAGTGGATTTTCTATTATCAGTATCACCGGCCATATCAGCATCTCTGTAGCCCTTCAAGATTGGATTTGATCCTCCAAAACACAAGCAATCTCCTACAGTACCTCTTAGGTACTTGAGTATCCACTTGACTGCTTCCCAATGTTTCTTTCCAGGATTTTCAAGGAATCTACTAACAACACCAACTGCATGAGCAATATCAGGTCTGGTGCATACCATTGCATACATCAAGCTTCCAACTGTCGAAGAATAAGGAACTCTAGCCATGTTCCCTTTCTCCTCCACTATCGTAGGACACAATTTCTTGCTCAACTTTAGATGACTAGCAAGAGGTGTGCTGACTGGCTTAGTATTCTTCATGTTGAAGCGTTCCAGTACACGTTCAATGTACTTCTCCTGAGATAGCCACAACTTTCTGCTTGTTCTCTCTCGAACTATCTTCATACCCAGAATTTGTTGTACTGGGCCCAAGTCTTTCATATCAAATGACTTGGACAAATATCCCTTCAACTTTGCAATCAGCCCCTTGTTTTTTTCCTACATTTAACATGTCATCCACATACAACAACAAAATAATAAAGTTGTTGTTAGAAAATCTTTTGAAGTATGCATATTGATAAGAATATGTATTTGTGTAAGTTTGACTTTTCATGAATGAGTCAAACTTCTTGTACCACTGCCTTGGTGCCTGCTTCAACCCATAAACACTCTTATTCAGTTTCCACACCATGTGTTTCCTTTCAGCTACTTCAAATCCTTCTGGCTGCTCCATATAGATCTCCTCTTCCAAATCTCCGTGAAGAAATGCAGTTTTCACGTCCAACTGCTCCACTTCAAGATCTAGGTTAGCTGGTAAACTTAAGATTGTTCGAATAGAAGTCATTTTGACAACAGGTGAAAAAATTTCGTCAAAATCAATACCTTTCTTCTGCTCGAAGCCTTTTACCACCAATTGAGCTTTGTATCTGACCAGCTTGTCATTTCCATCTTTCTTAAGTTTAAAGACCCATTTGCATTTGAGTGGTCTTTTACCCTTTAGAAGTTCAACCAGCTTGTACGTGCCATTTTTCTGTAGAGATTCCATCTCTTCTTGCATGGCTTTCATCCACTGGTTCTTTTCTGGATGGGGCAACACCTCCTTAAGACTTTTTGGCTGCCCTTCATCACTGACGAGGACATACTCCATGGAAGGGTACCTACATGACTCTACACTTGGCCTCTCTGATTCCTTAGAGGTTGAGGTTGTTCTTCTTCCTCAGTGGGGTGCTACACTTGCTCGACACCATCATCAAGTTGCTCCCCTTGCTTAATAACCTCACTAGGTTGCTCCTCCTGCTCGGCAACCTCGTCAGTCCTACTTTCTGCGCTTGTGGGATTGTTAGAAGTAGAAGGAATAGTAACAAGGTTAGGAATTATACCATTCATGGCCTTCTCTGGCTTATCATCAGCAGTTCCAACTTCACTTTCTCGGAAGACTACATCTCTGCTTCTAATGACCTTCTTCTTTATAGGATTCCACAATCTGTATCCGAACTCTTCATCTCCATATCCGATGAATATGTAGGGAACAGATTTATCATCCATCTTTGTTCTCGGCTCCTTTGGTACAAGTGCAAAAGCTCTGCAACCGAACACCTTCAGATACGAGTATGACACTTCCTTGTTGGTCCAAACTCTCTCTGGGATGTCAAACGCCAACAGAACTGATGGACACCTATTGATCAGGTAACAGGCTATCTGAACTGCTTCACCCCAGAATGACTTAGGCAGTTTAGCCATTCTGAGCATGCTTCTCACCTTCTCTACAATGGTGCGGTTCATCCTTTCGGCTACGCCATTGTGTTGTGGGGTTCCATGGACTGTCTTTTCATATCTGATCCCATGGCTCGAACAGTACACTTCAAATTCCCTTGAAGTGTACCCACCTCCACTGTCACTTTGGAGACGCTTTAGCTTTTGGCCTGTCTCCCTTTCCACCAAAGCATGAAACTTCTAGAAAACTTTAAACACCTGGTCTTTGGTTTTCAAAATATAAACCCATAATTTTCGTGAAGCATCATCAATAAAAGTAACAAAATATTTGTTACCGCCCATCGATTCAATTTCCATTGGACCACAAACATCAGAATATACCAAATCAAGATTATTCAATTTGCTTTCAAACGATGTCTGAAATGAGACTCTATGCTGCTTACCAAATAAACAGTAGTCACAAGGTTTTACCATTGTACCTTTGGCATAAGAAATGAGTGATTTCTTGGCAAGAATCTGCAATCCCGTCTCGCCCATATGACCCATCCTTTTGTGCCACAAATCTTTAGAAATCTCATCTTGTGCCGCGTTCAATTCACCTTGGCATATTTCTGCATTTGTCATGTACAATATGCCACGAGCAACTCCCTTTGCAATCACCAATGATCCCTTGGAGAGTCTCCACTTTTGATTTGCAAAATAGTTCCCGTATCCATCTCGGTCTAATGCAATTCCCGAGATCAAGTTCATCCACAAATCAGGTACATGTTGCACGTCTTTTAGAACCAATGTGCATCCGACATTTGTCTTGATACAAATATCACCAATCCCCGCACTCTTTGAGCAACTTGTGTTACCCATTCTTACAGTCCCGAAATCACCTGCTATATCTGCAAAAAAGATCTCTTACCGGTGTGGCATGGTAGATGCCGCTGTATCAACCACCCATTCTGACTCTGGACCTGATAAGTGCATGCATTCCTCTTTCTCGTTTATAAAGAGGAAAACATTGTCATTGTTTTGCACCATGGCGGCTATGCTGTCATCACTCTTCTGGCCACTAGTTTCACCTTTGCCCTTCCTTGGATTTGGGAAATATCTTTTAAAGTGACCTGGTTGATCACAATTGTGGCAATTTCTAGCTCTTGATTTGGAACGGTTCTTAAACTTCCCACGAGTCCGGATCTACCATAGTTGCTCCAACTCCTTTGATAACTCCTGGCTCTACTTTCTGTGATGAGAGCCTGTCCTTGAGTTTCAGGCTTCTTTCTCATCTTCTCATTGAGTAGAAGAGCCGATGTGACATCTTTCAACTCAATGGTAGTCTTACCGTGCAGGATGGTTGTTGCCAGATTATCGAAATGAAGATGGCAACGAGTTCAACAACAAGATGGCTTTATCTTTTTCCTCGATTTTCACTCCGAGATTTGCGAGCTATGTGATTAGTCCGTTAAACACATTTAAATGTGACAAAAAGTTCGCACCTTCACCCATGTGTAGGGCGTATAGCTGTTTCTTCAGGTACAATTTATTTGTTACCGTTTTGGACATGTATAGGCTTTCTAACCTTGTCCAGATGCCACGTGGTGTCTTCATTAATGATGTTATTTACCACATCATCTGATAAGTGCAAACTGATTGCACTAGAAGCCCTTTCATCCAAGTCAGCCCAATCCTCAGCTTTCATAGTATCAGGCTTTTTGGCATCAGCATCCACTACCTTGTGTAATCTTTGTTGGATGAACAGATCCCTCATCCTTCTTTGCCATGTTGAGAAACCGCTATCTCCGTTAAATTTTGCTACCTCGTACTTTACTCCGGACATTTTTTTTTCATCGAGTATATTACTACTGATAGTGAATAGATTTACGTGAACGAGCAGAACCTGTACTCTGATACCAGTTGTTGGTGATACACACGCTACCGAAATAATATTCATAGTAATAAAAGCGGAATAATAACGTAGCACTGAGATACGGTAATTAACAAGAATAAAAGAGTGACAACGACACCAAGATTTTTACGTGGAAAACCCTTTTGAATAAGGGAAAAAACCACGGCCCAAGACGAGCAACTGATATCACTATAGCAAGGAATTTTACACTTTATAGATCTGAGTAAAATACTCCAAAGACCAAAACAACGCTCAAAAGAAATAACACTCTTTTGATATTCTCACCTCTATAATATCGCTTACTCTCTATTTTTCCTCACAGACTATTTTCTTATACCTTGTATGTGAAACCTCACTCTTTCTTTCTCTCTTTTTTGGTGTGTAGAAATGAGAGTTGAAGCTCTCCTTTTATAGCCGAAGCCTCACTCTCTAAAGCCTACTATATTTGACAATTTGCACACACTTTTTCATCTTTTTCTTCAATGTTGACAAAGTTGGCTACCAACAAAAGAAATTCAACAAAATTGGCTGCCAACCAAAGAAATTCAACAAAGCACATACCTATTACTTTGGCTTTTGAATGAGATGGAACTTATCACTATTATCAAATGGAAGAAATATGAAGTACAATAGACAACCATCCAATAAAACCTACTATGCGCAATTCTTAGTATGTTTTCTTATAGCAAGCCGAATATATATGAATTACACAAAGTTATTTCGCTTCAATGTGAGATTAAAATTATTGGATTAATTGAGAGATCACATCTATTGATCAAACTAATTTTGTTTGAGAACTATGTGCATCTATTATCAAAACCGGTGGTTTATTTAAAGGCTCAAGGTGATTACTTGCGGATGAGAACCCTAAAGTGGTCTCTATGGTGGAAACCAGATGCGAAGACCTTCATTGCTAGTGCTCGAATATCTTTCCAAGCCTGCCACAAACTCTTTTTGGTAAGGTGTCACGACCCATATCCCGCCACAGGATCGTGATGGCACCTAATTTCTAAAACTAGGAAAATCGATCACTTTACATTATTTAAACCAATAAAAACATGATATAACGTAACCGAGTTTACATAAATACAACAAGTAATACAAGCCCAAAGCGGCAATACTCAACATAACTCCCCATAACTAGGTAATATAGAGTCACGAGCTCTAACTGCATACACGAGAATATCTCAAAAAATACAGTACTATTTGAAATACATAAACAATAGAAATTAAACAAAGAGGGTGATTCTGAAACTTGCGGTCAGATCATGCAGGAATACCTTGAAGTTTTCGATATGCAGAAGGCCTCACTGAAGATCAGCTAGATCCGAAATACTTGGATTTGCACAATTAAATGTGCAGAAGCATAGTATGAGTATACCACAATCGGTACCTAGTAAGTATCAAGACTAACCTCAGTGGATTGATGACGAGATTCAAGTAATATGGTACCAAGTAGATAAATAACATGGGCAGTGAATATAACAACAAACTGACAACAAAAATATAACTGAAAACAACAACAATAATCTCTTTAGAATGTGTAATAATAACTTAGTGTAGTAAAATCCATCTTTGATCATAAAACAGTAAATAGAGGCGAGGCATGTGATAACACGTCAAATACAACCATTTACTCATATAAGTTCAAAACGGAAACTTTCAGCAACAATTATGTAATTAAAATATTAACTACGTCTCAACACAATTACCACAACAAGAAGGACACCCCGAAATATCACATAACATCATCAACAATGCCACCCTTATTCCACCGCTTGGGCACATAACAATGGAATGTCTCTCTTATTTCGCAACGTAGGCAGCCTGAGATAATACCACCCTTGTCTCACCCCACGCGCACAATAATTCACAATCACACAAAAAGACCTCGTGATGACACCACCCAATCAATCCGCTCAACATGTCCACAAGTGCCATAATACCACAAAACAATGATATCAAGTGCCACAGTATCGCAAACAATGATACCAATGTTTCACCAAAATATAAGCTCAAAACTTTCAACAATAGTGCACAGGGACATAACAATAATCATAAAAGCAGAGGTGTGTTCAACAAATAAAGCATAACAATGGCTAAGTCAATGTAATGATCAATATCAGATAATCATAAAGTAGTTTCAACATGTTTCACATAAAGTTCATTATCACATTAAGATAGCCTACAATCTATTTTGGCAAAAACCACACATAGTACCCGTATACACGTTCATCACCTCATGTACACATTACTTTTCACATCATAGAAATCAACAAATTAGGGCTAGAACCTAAGGGGTTTTCCCCACACAAGGTTAATCAAAATACTTGATCCACGTCCAATCCGTGCTCTATACTGAGTGGAAATGATCGTTGATAGTACCCAACAAGAGTCGGGGCCAATTTCTACATGAAGTTTAATATGGGTATTAGGGTGTACACTTGACGACAGTAAATGAAATAATCTCAATTGTTCTTCCAAATAAAGGATTTTGTTTTCTACTTCTAAAATTAACACTAGTAATTATTAACTAATGAGAGGAAACTAGAAAGCGAGTAATTATTTGTGTTGTTTTTATCAAATGGGTAAAAGGCCTAGGGATGTAACATTCGCCTAGGTGCTAACCGAATGGGTAAATCACGTTAATGTTTGTTTTAGTGACCGGGTTGTATTATAACTCTCAACTCTAAATTATCCACTCAACACCGCTCGGTTATAGAGTAATTTTGCCCGAATAGGCTTTCTCAAGCCCAATTGGGTATAAAAATTCAATTAGTCGATGTGAGCTCAAGTCGGATTTTCCCTATCTCAAGTTCAAGCCCTTTAATTAGACTAGTCAAAATCGTAACTAGCCCAATTTCTTATTAGCTAAATTTTTCTAGACTAAGTCGGTTATAGAGTAATTTTGCCCGAATAGGCTTTCTCAAGCCCAATTGGGTATAAAAATTCAATTAGTCGATGTGAGCTCAAGTCGGATTTTCCCTATCTCAAGTTCAAGCCCTTTAATTAGACTAGTCAAAATCGTAACTAGCCCAATTTCTTATTAGCTAAATTTTTCTAGACTAAGTCCCTCTTTCTCATGTAAAAACCAAGTCAAATAGGCATGAATTAATGTTTGCAACCATTTATTCTAGAAATAATGAGTGAAGAAGGCTAAATAATAAATACTCAATCATAAACAAACATTAAATTAATCACCCATAAGGTTTACACACTAAGCTTGGGTCACAACTGTAGAGAAAATCTAGCTACTCATAATTGAAATTGAAGAAAACAAGGAAGAAGAACTAATTAAAGCCATAAGTAAAATTAAATTGATAAAAATATTACTTCTTAACCCAAAATAGTCACTAATTAACCAAAACAGTAAAATATAACGGCTACGTCTCAGACTATTACAAAACTTGCCCTAAACAAATATTTCCCGTCTATTTATAGTGGCCCAAAATTTGCAGAAAAAAAAATACCCTTCGGAAAGTTCTGCGGCTGCACAATTCCATGTGTGGTCCGCACTTTTCTTGGCTCCAGCAAGTGTAGAGATTGTGCAGCTACACAATTCCATCTGCGGCAGCACTTCAGCATTTGCGGCTGCACTTTTCCTTCTGCGGCTGCACTTTTGGCAAGGCTTCACACTTGGTCGTCTTGCATATTCTTTAAACTTTTGAATTTTTGTCACTGTGATAATATTTTTCGGCCGCACATTTAGTATCCGGACCGCACCTCTCCAATAATCCTCTGAGCTTCAGGTACCAAATCTGCGGCTGCAAAAGTATTTATGCGGACCACGCTTTCTTTTACGGTCGCAAAATTTCTTCTGCGGACCGCACTTTGGCCTGCTGCCCTCCTTCTTGCCTTCATGAGCTAGAACACTTCCTTTTGAGTTAGATTTCTTTGTTAAGATCCAATTCTGAACATGCTTTCAATTTGCACAATTTTTTTAGTTTTGGGAATAAGAATCAACACTTTCGGACTAAAACCAAAGCGAAAAGGTACTAATAAGTGGTGAAAGTCCCCACTGATCAATATTTACCTCAACTAAGCCAAATTAGTACTCTAAAAGTACCTTCCCGCATGAATCCACCTCCTGGCGGCTCGAATCTAGCCAAAAAAACTTTAATAATATCAATAGAAGCTATAGAAAATAACCCCAAAGAATAAAGCTTCGATCTTGAACAAAAATCAAAAAGCCAACTCAAAATGTCAACCCATGGCCACCTCCTGGAACTCGACAAAAATCAAAAATTCCGAACACCCATTCGAATACGAGTCCAAGCATACTAATTTCATCCAAACGTGACTCTGAATCAGGATTCAAGTCCCCATTTTTCATTAAGAAAACTTTTTAAAAAAATACCTAATTTTCTCAATTAAATTTATCAATCAATCACTAAAATAAAGGTTGGAATCATGAATAATAAGCAAATCCGAAAAAATGGTACTTACCCCAATCCAAATCGTGAAAATCCTCTCCAAAATCACCCAATTCGAGCTCCCAATCTCAAAGTGTGATAAATGAAATTAAACCCTGCCTAGCATTATCGCTTTTGCAGTCTCTCCGTCGCATTTGCCACACTGCATCAACAGAAAAATCATCGCAGATGCGAAAAAAACTTAAATCCCAAAGCTCTCCTTTTGCGGCCAACACATCGCTTCTGCATTATCGCTTTTGCAAACCATCGGGCGCACCTGCGTTGTCGCTTATGCGACAAAAACTTTGCATCTGTGGACACCTCCTATCCAGCTCCTCCTCGCATATGCACATCCTCCTCGCAGGTGCAGCTTCGAATATGCACACCTCTCTACCGTAGGTACGACCGCACCAGACCTGCTACACCTCAACAATGGCCAAACTCCCTCCAGTGGTCCGAAATTCACCCGAGCCACTCGGGACCCCATCTGATCACACGAACCAATTTCAAATCATAATATGAACCAACTTAAGGCCTCAAATCACGCAAAATAACATAAAATGCATGAATCGCATCTTAATTCAAGCCTAAGGAACTAATCTAAATTTCAAAATTCAAAACTTACGCCGACATACCTAAACACCTTGGAATGACTTCAAAATTTTCATGCAATTCCGAAATGACACACCAGACCTATCCCAAGTTCAGGAATCAAAATCCAAACCCGTTACCAACAAAGTCAACTCTCTGTCAAACCTATCAACCTTCGAAACCTTCAACTTTCCAACTTTTGCCAATTCAAGCCATAACAACCTAGGAACCTCCAAATCCAAATCTGGACATATGCCTAAGTCCAAAAGCAGCATTCAAAACTACTAGAACCATCAAAATACCATCCCAGAGTTGTCTACACAAAAGTGAAACTCTGATCAACTTTTAAAACTTAAGTATTCAACCTTGGGACTAAGTGTCCCAATTCATTCCAAAATATTCCTAAGACCAAACCAACAACCCCAGCAAGTCAGGTAACCACAAAAATACATATGTAACACATCAAATAGGAAAAATGAGGCTAAAATATTTAAATCGACCAGTTGGATAGTTACATAAGGAGTTAGTATTTCCTTAGCCAATGTTGTAGGAATGCCTTTACATGTTGACGTGGTTACTTACAATGGTACTAGGCCTAATTGTGCAAAGTTTAAAGTAGAAGGTGATTTGTTTGGTAACTTTCCACAAAGAATTACGATCACAGAGCAATATGATGAATCAGGTAAGGAAGAATAGTAGTGGATCAAGATCATATATGATTACCATCCTAAGTATTTCCACACATGTAGCAAGCAGGTTCACAATGAGAAGGAGTAAAAAAATTTTCATCTTGAGTTGATTCCTGTTGTTCAGGAAGCTAAAGATGATAATGGAGCGAGTAAGGAACATGTCGGGTTTGCTGCGATTTCAACTAGGGTTCTTATTAGTTGTAAAGTAGTGGGAAACCCTGAAACTAATCCAACTAGGAAGGAATGGATTAAAATAAGGAGCAAGTATCAAAAATATAGGAGTGGGAGAGAAATTACTCCTACAACTGGTAAGGAACTTGTGCCAATTGATGCTACTACGAATCAAATTACTACTAGTAATGCGTCTGAGGCCTTCGATGATGAAGATGATTATCAATGTCTATTGATTGTTCAAACAACTGAAAAGGTTCAAAGTGTAAGAGTGGAGGAAATTGTGCAGGAGAAGCAAAGCCCTACATCTAGCTTCACCCCAATGGTAAAGAAACTGGGAGAAAACCTACATAAGCTAGTAAGGATGGAATTCCTAATTCTAATTAACAATGGAAAGATGGAGAGAAGGAATATTCACATGACTGGGCGTATAAATCCTTTGGCAAGGTTTTAGATAATAACCTAGTTACTATGAGTTAGCCATATAAATAGGTTCCCTTGCAAACTCTAGATCAGTAACCAAGAAGGACGGGAAATTAAATACAACTGATACTGTGAGTGCTTTACGAAGTGATGAAGTTGATGCAATGAATAAGGAGAGTACCAGAATTGAGGATGACAACAAGGGTGAATAAGCAAATAAAAATCTTATCTCTAATCAAAAACTTGATCCAATGCTAGAGAAATATCCGATGGTAGAAGATGGAACTGGAAATAATAAAGAGACCTAGCTAGAATTGGTTAAGACTAAGGAGTTAGATCCTGGAACTGTTGGTGATCACGTTTTTCAAGACCCATCGAATAGAAAAGATTGAATTAACATATAAAAGGACCGCGATGAAGGGAATTTAGGGTATGGTGATGAGGAGAAAGATGATAACTGTGAAAAATCAGAATCATATACATCCACCAGATCCTAAGAAGTTACCTCTTGTTATTTCTGCCTCAAACAATGAAATAAGTTGGTGAATCAGCTCAAAGCATCAGGAGGTAATGACAAGAAGAAGAACTTGTAGATGGTGGCCAAGAATTTTGAACATAATCCTTTAGCAATAAAGTATTCCAATTTTAAATAAACCTGCTAAGGAGATTAACATCGATGATGAGGAGGAGTTAAACACTGAGTCTATGTATACGATCGAAGTCGGGCCCACCTATATACGGTCAAAATCGGGCCCGACTCTATATGGTTAAGATCGAGTTCAACTATTGCACGACAGATCGGGTTCGGAATGCGTAGGGTCGAAGATCAAACCCGAGCTTCATCGAAGCGGAACACGAAGCCAGAATGTCTAACCTCGAGAACACCGTGCCCTTGGTCTGAAATTAAGCTTGAGTCCGAAAATGTCCGAGGGAAGATCATTAAACCTAAATGACGGAAAAACGGAATATCCGTAATGGGATGAACATCACGGCAGAAATCTCGGCACTAATCAATAGAACCGCTTAATTAGCAAATCAGGAGATCTTTTACCTTGTGTGGAGATTTTTACCTTGTAAAAAGTTGCACCAGATGTACGACCTCTCCACTATGTAAAGGAAGAGTTGAACCATTTATCAGACACCTTCTTCACTAATCATCAATAAAAAGAAAAAATAATGATATATTGCTCTCTTGAATTATTTTATCATCAACTTGTTTCAATTTCCATTATAATCAATTTCTGCTCAAGAAGGATCGGACAACGGCCAAGAGTGTCTAACTCGGGTGGTTTGCGTTTCTTTTTCATTTATCTCTTAACTTTAACTTTCACTATATTATTCATCATTTATATCAAATTAGGCCACATATCCTTAAAACTACATATAAATTCAATTGTTATTCGAAATTTAGGGTAAACAATTCCCCCGACTTGGCGAAGGTCGGCTTCACTAGCCCCTGGTTCGGAGACCCCTCGCCCTTCAGATTGTGGCAGCTCACTAGCCACAAGGTCAAAATCCTCTTCTTCCTCCTCAGACTCATCCCTCAACGTAGCGAGTCCGAAGGTAACACTCGATCACTAGTACCTCCCTTGGGCTTGCGAGCCAATCTCTTCCTCGGTCTTTTTTTCGAGGTCTGAGGAACTTGGAGCCTCTTTTCTTTTCTTCTCTTTATCCTGATTCGAAACAGGGGGCTCGCTGGGAAAATCATCGCCTATGGGCGCAGGTCTCATCTCAACATCCTTTGATAAACCTGCAAAAGAAAGGTAAAACAAGTTAGAAATCGAAAGCATAAAGAATTAAGCTCGAGTGTAACTTATCTCACCATGAAGTCGGGCCTCCCACCGCCCTTTCGAAAGCTTGCGCGATGCGCGCTTGGAATATGGTCTTTGGGATAAGATCTGCTCGACCCATTCTTTGAGATGAGGAATTGCAGCCGGCATCCAGGATATAAAATTAATAAGAGGAAGGGCGAAAGGGAGAACAGTAAACAAATTGATAAGCATGATTACACTTACACTTCATATTCCATTTCTCAGGGAATGGCATATCCTTGGCTGGGATTAGGTCTGATGTTTTCACCCGAACAAATCAACCCAACCAACCCCGATTCCTATCCTCATCAGTACTTGAGAATGGGGCTTTGCTTGCCCCACGAGCAAGTTTTATCAACCCCCCTCGGTAGAGTCGGGGATTGTACAATCGCATGAGATGATCGATGGTGAAAGGATACCCCTCGATCTAGTTTACAAAAAACCGGAGAAGAATGACTATCCTCCAGAAAGAAGGATGAATTTGGCCCAGGGTCACTTCATACCTTTTGCAAAAAGTAATAATGACCAGGTCCAAAGGGCCCAACGTGAAGGGATAAGTGTAAACACTTAAAAAACCCTCCACATGGGTAGTGATTGCCTCTTCACGCGCAGGAACCACCACATACTTACCAACCCAGTTATAGTCTTCCTTGACTCTATCGAGAATTCTGTTGGTGATTGAACAGATATATCTCGTGACTGGTTTGCATCGGCCCAGTATCGAGGAAGTTTAATCAACTTTGAAATCGGCTCCGATTGAACACCCAGTTGGTACAGACGCCTTCAGAGGGGGCTCCATTGTAGGCTCCTCAATGACGACAGGTGAAACGTCATCAGCAGGTTGAGAAGAAGAGGGAGCTTGTCTTTGAGGAACGGATTTTGAAGTCTTTGCCATTGTTTTGAACAAATGAAGAAATTAAAAGATACAGATGTAAAGGAAATATAGTATGAAGATAGCTTGTGAGGTATTTTCAGAAAACTAGAAGGCAAGAGGTCTTGAAGATAAGAACGATGCAGTTCTATAAAAGAGCATGAACATTTGAATATAAAGGGTGAATGAGGGTATTTATAATTGGCGGTTCGCATCCCAAAGCGGCAAAATGCCGACTGGCACACACTTGATGGTTTAAAAGGCTTTTTTGATGGGACATTTTCGATTTACGTATCGCGTACGTCATAAGTGCACCGTCACTTATTAGAATGAGAATTTGACGTTCATATCGTTTCTCGTCGTTACTCTCCAAAAAACGAGGGGACTATCAGTATACGATCGAAGTCGGGCCCACCTATATACGGTCAAAATCGGGCTCGACTCTATATAGTTAACATTGAGTTCAACTATTGCACAACAGATTGGGTTCGGAATGCGTAGGGTCGAATATCGAACCCGAGCTTCATCAAAGCGGAGCACGAAGCCAGAATGTCTAACCTCGAGAACACCGTGCCCGTGGTCCAAAATTAAGCTTGACTTTGAAAATGTCCGAGGGAAGATCATTAAACCTAAATGACGGAAAATCGAAATATCCGTAATGGGATGAACATCACAGCAAGAGTCTCGGCACTAATCAATAGAACCGATTAATTAGCAAATCAGGAGATTTTTTACCTTGTGCGGGGATTATTACCTTGTAAAAAGTTGCACCAGATGTACGACCTCTCCACTATATAAAGGGAGAGTTGAACCATTTATCAGACACTTTCATCACGAATCATCAATAAAAAGAAAAAACAGTGATATATTGCTCTCTTGAATTATTTTATTGTCAACTTGTTTCAATTTCCATTATAATCAATTTCTGCTCAAGAAGGATCGGACAATGGCCAAGAGTGTCTAACTCGGGTGGTTTGCGTTTCTTTTTCATTTATCTCTTAACTTTAACTTTCACTATATTATTCGTCATTTATATCAAATTAGGCCACATATCCTTAAAATCACGTATAAATTCAATTGTTATCCGAAATTTAGGGTAAACAGTCTACTACACAGAATTTTTGGAATATTGCTACAAATGGTGATATCTCTCTCAAGATAAGCAGCAATGACTAAGAGGGATGCTAAGCAAGGTAGAAGTTCTAGAGGATAAAGCGTGTCCCTAAAACCTAAGGCTGAAGGTGGATAAACAAGGAGAACTTTATTTAAATCTAATAATAATCAATGAATAGGTCACTCATATGGAATATAATGCCTGTTAATACACAGCACGCCTTTGAAAGGCTCAATCTTCTGAATAGACAAAAACAATTTTCTTCATTGCTCTAATGGAGCCATTTCAGTATTATGGCCACAGTGAGAGGAATAAATTATATCTTGATATGGGTTCTTCATGGAAAAATATCATTGGGAAGATATGGCTCTCTGTGGATGAAACTTTTCAAGTGAAAGTGAGTATGATACTGAGTAGATGCTGTCTTTGAAGCTGACACACCTTGATGGAACACAAGAATTCATTGTAACCTTGATATATGCTAGTACAGATATAACAACAAAAATTGATTCATGGTATATGTTGTAAGCAATGGTTGTATAATGATCTGATCGATTGTTTTGATTTTTAGCACTTCGTTCGGCAATTTGAGATCTTCAGTATTTCGTGTATATGGTGGATGTTAATTTTCGAGAGGTTTAGAATTGATTTGGGAGAATAATTCTCCATTTGAAAGCTTTAAGTTGGAATAGTTGACCAAGGTTTGACTTTTGAGTAAACAATCTTGTATTCATATTTTCATGGTTGCAATAGGTTCGTATGGTTATTTTTGACTTAGGCATATGTTTTGATTTGGAGGTTTCTAGGTTGATTTGGCCCTAATTGTCGAAAGTTGGAAATTTTAAGGTTACAAAAGTTCATAAGTTTGACCGGGAGTTAACATAGAGGCTATCGGGGTCAGATTGTTATTTGGGGAATTAGAATAGGTCTTTTTTGTCATTTGTGACTTGTCTACATGGTTCGAGCTCCTTTCAGATTTGTTAATCATGAGAATCAAATACTTGGTTGATGTTTGATATTTATGAACTTAAGAGATTGATCTTGATTGACGATTCTTGGTTCTTACATTAATTATAGTGTTTGAAGCCTTTGATAGGTTTAGGAGATGAATTGGGACTTGTTAGTATGATTGGACGGGGTCCCATGGGGTTTGGGTGAGTTTTGGACCATTTCGGTTGAGTTTCACGTAGCAAATCTACTGGTGTTCTGATGTTTTTCGCGTTCATGATCAGTGTATCGCGTTCGCATAGAAAGTTTTGCCTGACTGGTTATTTGTTCATCGCATTTACGGTGAAGTAAACCACATTCGTGGAGCATTGGTGTTAGGCAGAGTTTTGTCCAATACGTTAGCGTGTGCAGCATCGCATTCATGCTAACGCGTTGGCCTGGGCATTGTGGGTACTACCATGATCGCGTACGATACTGCTAGACAGTGCATTTATGTTGTCGATTTTGGGTCATTGCCCATTATTTCATACTTTGAGCCCTCGACTTTGAGAAGAGGAGATTTTTGAAGAGAAATTTCGCTACTACATTTAAGGTAAGCATTTTCACTTGGATTTGACTTTATATCTTGCTTACCCATGAATTTCTACACCTAAAACTTGGTATTTTGAAAGTAAATTTGGGCTATTTGTTTATAATTTAAGAGAGTCTATTTTGGGAGATTTGAGTGCCAATTTGGACTCGATTTTTGAATCTAAATATATATTTGGACTCGGCAGATTAAGGGTCATCGGATTTTGGTATTGCTTTCGGACTTCCGGCACGTGGGCGGGGGTTGACTTTTATGACTTTTGAGAATTCTTCAAAGATCAAAGCTTTATGGGTTGGGATAGCTTCCTATGGCATTGTTGACCTCCTTGGATGATGTTTGGCTTGAATTTACGCGACTGGAGAGCTTGATTAGGGTTTAGACACGATTCGAGGTTGAAGTCTAGCCTGGATGAGGTAAGTATCTTGCCTAAGCTTGGTTTGAGGGTAATTTCCCCGTTGGCTGTGATATTTGCTATATATTGGGGATGTAGTATATGTGTGGTGGATGAGCGTATATGTGTGCCTTGTTCTGCTATCATGCTTCTTTAATATCATGTTTTCTCCATTTGTATGACTACTTGTGTTATTGTTCATGCTAGTTGGTATCTGATAACACTACGTGATGTTTAGAGCTTGATATTATAGTCTTATCTTGTTATAAATACTTGTATAAGTGAATTCTTTGGAAGTTGATGCCTTGACTGTTATATCTAAAAAGCATGCCCATCTCTCCTCCTGTTGTATCAAGCTTAGCCTGTCAATATTTGAGATGCTTTTCTTTATATTATATTATTCTACTATTATTGGTATTATCGGCTGTAGAAAGAGTGTATCGTACCTTGCAAAGCTCGTCACTGCTTTCAGCCTGAGGTTAGGCTTTCTACTTATTAAGTGAATGAGGTCGGTTGTACTCATACTGCACTCAGCACTTCTGTGCAGATTCAGGTGTTGCTGAATGTCGTAGTTTCCTGTAAGCCGGATCCTAAAATAGTTGGAGATCTCAAGGTAGCACTGTTGTTCCATTCGCAAATCTTGAAGTCTCTTTTGTTATTTCACGTTAACACTAAGTATTGTATTTAATTCAGATCATGTATTTACTTATTCTATATAGCTCATGTACTCGATGACACTAGATCATGAGTTGGTCTTACTTGTATTGTTGCTATTGACTTCAGCTATTTATGATTATTTTGCTGATGAGACTATTCAATACTGTTATTTAAGTTTGATTATGCTTATTGATTGATGGCTTACCTAGCAAGTAGTGTGAAGTGCTATCATTGCTCCGTTGGGATTTTGGGTCGTGACAAGTTGGTATCAGAGCCCTAGGTTCACATAGGTTTCACGAGTCATGAGCGGGCCGAGTAGAGTCTTACGAATAAGTACAGAGACGTATGTACTTATCTTCAAGCGGCTATAGTGCTTTGGGTAACTTCCCCTTTTCCTAATTCCTTATCGTGCGACTTTATCTCAGCTTGAAGCCTGTATCTTCGGTTCGTTCCCCTTCATTCGTACGTGATGTTAGGTACTCAATGTCAATTGGGCAGCGACAAATTGGGATGATGATACAGATGTGATGCGGGATGTTTTCCCTATGTTTTGAGGCCAGACTGCTATTTTCACTTTGCAAATGAGTTTCCGTATATTGCATCCCCAGTGTTGGTACTGGTTCAGGGCCTTAAACATTGTGTTGTGACGGAAGTGTTGGTGTTGACTTGGAACTAGTACAGTATAGTAGGGCGATTGTTTAAGCTTGTGGGAGTAACATCCCCATGAGAAGGATTATCCGGTTAACAATTTGGTGTTTGGCATTTATTTTCACGCATGTGATGTATTGGGCTATGGATGTTCAGGATTTTGTTGATAAAGGTGCAAGTTTGGTATTTCTGAACTTAGTAAAGTTCTCGCTTGTGTTGTTGCAGGGGTCATCTTTGATTGAGCTCATTTAGGACCATTAGTATAATGGTTTCTATTCGCTCATCCTCATGGACACGGTGTGCGAGGTAGTGCTAAGGAGGTGGTCCTTAGTATGGATTATGTGTTGCGACTTCCAGGTCATATTTGCATTCCCATTATTGATGATTCGAGGGAGATGATCCTTGAGGAGGCTCGTAGTTGTGCTATTATATTTGTCCGAGTGTTATAGAGAGGTATCATGATTTGAGTCTACATAATTGGGCAAGTTTCACAGTGTTTGATTTTCACCAAGTTGAGAATAAGCATCAGAGACCAAGTAGTTTAGTCCAAAATATAGCTATATTGATGTGGCAGTAAGAACGTATCATTATCGGATTGCGATTGTTTGTCACTAATTAGGACGAAGTTTGTTGCTGTGAGGTCATTATGAACCATTGAGGGCATTTCATACGTTGGGGGGGGGGGTTACGTTTTGAGAGTTCCAATTTGACAAGAAGGGTTGCTTGAGCTACTAAGGAATTGTGAATGTTTGATTATCATCTTGGTGTGTACCCTCTTGTGTTTGGAGGTTTGAAGGGTCTTCTAGTTGTAGAATGATGGAACTAAATAGATTTTTGCAGCTTGTGGACGAGTGTTGACTCGGGAGGAGTCATTGATTACATGGCAGTCCCACGGCAGGTCATAGAAAGATGTTGATAGGAGGTCACACATGTGGGCTATATCTTGTGAGGAAGTTACGGATTGCATGACTTCTTATGGGGTTCCTATGAAGAGTTTTACCTTCTATGCAATGGAGTTTGTGCTGCAATATGGGTTCAGATCACTTGAGAAAGATGGCATGATTGTCACGAGATTGAGTTTGCCTTTGGGCTGATGAATTGGGATGCGTTATGGTGGTGCTTCACGAGTGTTGGTTCCTTACGCACACGCAAGTATACTTGATCGACAAGTAATATAGGACAATGAGTCCGGATTATCGTACCCAAGGGACTTCAGTTAACTACTTTAGAACAACTAATATCGTTATTTTATCAAGCAATGATCAAGTTGAATTTATAGTTTATGCTAAATTTTAACTCGAAATTAAATCTAAGAATTATAATGAACAAGTATGTGTTTGGATATCAATAAAACAAATATTCCAGGATTGTGATTCTATTGCCAATCCTATTGCATTCTAATTGATTTTATTGTTCATATAGTTAATGTAAGATTGCTAATTAATCGATAATGATACTCATAGTCTTCTTCCGAAGTACTATTCGTCTATTCTTAACAAGATTAATGCCTATATTCCTATGGAATTAATCTATTAAGAATGCATGAAGAACACGATTTATATAATTAAGCATGACAATTAAGTATATTCCTATCTTAATCGCGAATCAGCTCTTTTTAACAAAGTTAAGAACATGCTTTCTTCAATTCTTCTTCTAATCTAAACTTAGTTTTTTCAAACATAGCATAGATAAATTGATATAACTCAATTGATGGCCAAACAATTAAGAAATTAAGCATATAATTGATGAAACAATCTTAGCCACATTAACTGTTAAAACAAATCCATCAAGTTAGAAACACAATATTCATGGCTAATCACAACCCCAGAACAAGGGGTGATTAGCCACTCATGTTCAACAAAATCAAATAACTAAGGAAGAAAAACTAAAATAGAGATACTAGTTTTGCTTGATGAATGGAGAATTTCTTGATGTTGTTGATGTTCCTAGCTCCCTTTGGCTCCAAAATCACGTTGTTCTCCTCCTAGATGGGTTTAGGGATGTTTATATAAGAGTTGAGAAGGTTTTGGGGCGGTTTAGGGTCTTCTAGATCGAAAAGGAGACAATTTCCGGAGTTGGTCCCCTGGTCAGCGCCCAGCGCCCCCAGGGGACTGAAGGCAGAATGCTTGCTGAAGCTACTGGTTCCAGCGCCACAGGCAGCGCTGAGCGCTGGCCTGTGGGCTGGTTTCCGCCTTTGTTCGTTTCTTCTTGTTTTAGCTCGTTTCTTCCCCGATTTCGTCCCCGATTGTTTTCAACTCATTCCTACACATAAAAACACATTATATTAATATGAATCAATGCGATTAACATCCAAATCCAAACAAACAAGAGCTACATATGGGATAAATTATACATCAATTAGTACTTTTCTACCAATTATCAACACCCCACACTTAAACTCTTGCTCGTCCTCGAGCAATGGGACTTTAACCAACCTTTCCCAACTATTAACTTTTAACTTAGCACGAACATTCAATATTAAAACACTTCATATTCTTTGAATACAATCAATACAAGTTGAACAAGTATGACACATAATTTATCCATATCATTCCCATAAAGCTCAATTAACCTTATAAATTCAATCACATTCAACACCCCAATTGTCATCACCCAACCTCAAATGCCGACTTACCACATAAAGCTACTTCAATTCATATACTTACCCAACAAGACAACGCATATATTACCAATTGTTCATGAAATCATGTGCCTCACCAACATATGAAGAGTGAATAGAGATATATATATGAATGGGATCACACACGATTTGTACACAAACTCTCACTCTCACAAAGAACTCATATTCATCCCATATAGTACCATAAGCTTGCCCGTAGTGTAGACTTCCACTAATTGAGTTAGTCAAATCTAAGATCAAATAGGACTTTGTCGGGTTGTAATGTAGGCTAGGGGACGGGTAGGATATATTTGGAGTAGTGAATAGTCCTCCTAAGCACTTAATACACTATACTCAATATTCAAACACTTCTTTTTCTTTCACTCTCCAAACTTGTCTTACATACATAGCCTTTTCTTTTCAACTCACTTAGCGCACAATAATAGGAGGTGAATTTTTTTCATATCTTTTCTATTATCAATTTTCTTTTTTTTTTTTCATCATCAATTTTTTTTCCTTTCTTATTTTTCATCCTCCATACACCTTTTTCATCCGCTAATGATTTTTCAAATTAGCTTCAAATAACCAATAAGTCCTTTCATAGTTCCATTCATAAGCAAAACAATTCCTCCAACACCACCCTTACTTCTTCTAGCGACTAAGTGCTTTCGGAGGTAAAGGTTCAAATAAGGCTCAATTCAAGAACAAAATAAAAGGAATAGCTTGTAATGTAGGTACCGAATGAAAGAGGCTTATAGGCTCAAAAGGGCTAACAATGGACAAATTTATATTTGATGCGACAAGCACATCAAAAATCAAACAAAGATGTGCCTATATCATTTCTTAGATTATCCCAACTTACAATTTCGTTTTAGTTAACACACGGGGCAAGTTCTAGACTATACGAGATAACACAGAGGATCAAAATCTCACTCGCACAATGCACATGATTCACTTACAATGGTTCTGTTCACATGTCGAGTTAAGCAAGCATATACAATTGAAATAATTAAGCATAAATACACTCGATGTGAAGCAAGTCAACAATTGAGAAGGGGTGTCACAAATTGGGATGTTTCTTTTCCACCTTTAATTTAACTTAATGGGAATTGGATCNGAACTCATATGCATCCCATATAGTACCATAAGCTTGCCCGTAGTGTAGACTTCCACTAATTGAGTTAGTCAAGTCTAAGATCAAATAGGACTTTGTCGGATTGTAATGTAGGCTAGGGGACGGGTAGGATGTATTTGGAAGTAGTGACTAGTCCTCGTAAGCACTTAATACACTATACTCAATATTCAAACACTTCCTTTTCTTCCAATTCTTAAACTTGTCTCATATACATAGCCCTTTTCTTTTCAATCACTTAGCATACTACAATAGGAGGTGAATTTTTCATCTCTTTTCCACTAAAGTTTTTTTTCTTTTTCTTTTTCTTTCTTTTTCATCATCAAAATTTCTTCTTTCTTATTTTTCAACCTCCATACACATTATTCATCCGCTAGTGATTTTTTTTTCAATTTAACTTCTCATAGCCAACAAGTTCTTTCATGGTTCCATTCTTTCACAAGACAATCCCTCTAACCACCCTTACTACTTTTAGCGACTAAATGCTTTCGGAGGTAAAGGTTCGAACAAAGCTCAATTCAAGAACAAAATACAGGGAATGGCTTGTAATGTAGGTACACAAAGAAAGAGGCTCATAGGCTCAAAAGGGCTAACTATGGACAAATTTATATTCGATGCGACATGCACATCCAAAATCAAACAAAGAAGTGCCTATATCATTTCTTAGATTATCCCAACTTACAATTTCGTTTTAGTTAACACATGGGGCAAGTTCTAGACTATATAAGATAGCATAGAGAATCAAACCTTACTCGCACAATGCACATGATTCATTTACAACGGTTTTGTTCACATGTTGAGTTGAGCAAGCATATTTACTTGAAGCAATTAAGCAATAATGCACTAGATGTTTACGCAAGTCAACTATTGAGATGGAGCGTGACAAATTGAGTTGGTTTCTTTCCACCTCTAATTTAACTTAACGGGAATTGGATCATATGGTCACCACTTATTGCACTAGCATCAACCGTCAAGAAGTAATTCATTCTCACTTAGCTTTTCCTAATACTACTCCTAAAAGAGAAAATAAAAGTTGCCCGGTTCGAATTACATCCTTGGAAAAGAACCGGTGCCCTAAGAAAAACCAAGGAATATTACCTAACTACCTAAAAATAGAAGAAATCTTTTTTTTTTCCCCAGTCCAGTTGTTATCCCTCAAGAAACATAATCCGTCGTCGGGAAAAAACTAGACTATATATCTATTACCTAATGCTACTAAATACGAAAAATAAAAAAATTAAAACAAATAACTACTAAAAATTACAAAAGCTATTATAACTCAACAAAAATCTAACTAACAACAATTATACTAAGAATATATGCAACTAAAGAAAAAAATTCATGAATATCACCTCAAAGGTCACTTAGACAAACATTTTCATAAAACTTTTCAGCATGAGACGACCAATATTTACCCCCACCCCACACTTAAAACATGCATAGTCCCCGATGCATATATATATATAGAAAGATTTGAAGAACAAAGTAGGGTGTAAGGGAAACTCCCCTCAATCTGTGCTGGTCTCGTCGGAATCCATGCCGAAAGGTACTATGGCCAATGGTCTGGTGGCGTCCTCCTCGTCGTCTCCCTCATGATCCGAGCCCTGAACAGTATTGGCATCTTCCTCGGAGTGGACCGAACTACCCGAAGCAATCCCGAGCATCTCCTTTGATGCGCCCGAAAGATCATCACGCAAGTGCTGACGCTTATCATCAGAAATGCCGGCTCGGCTCATCAGCAGGTTGAGAGCATTGTACACATATCGGTTGAAGTTCTCCTCTCGCTCCGCCTTGGCTGCCGAAGTTATTTTTGAAGCAGGCTCCATGACTGATGTGATGTCCATGAGCCCT
>MCJB01012552.1:0-12344 GCA_002018475.1 Nicotiana obtusifolia
CGCCTACCATTTCCGTTCTGACTTCCCTCGGTTATATTCGACCCGCTTGCACTTGGATGTGACCGACCCGATTCCATACGGATGTATCCGACCTAATACAATTTATAATATAAATCTTGATAATAAAGCAACATAAATGAGAAGAGTTAGATCTTATGAAATAGCAATATGATCTCTATGCCTTCAAGCGAAGCCTTGATTAGGTGCTATTCCCCCATTTTACGCAACATAAATGTCTTTTAACCATTTGTTAAATGTCCAATTCACACTGAGACAAGTTCACTAATTAGAAAGGAAAAGAAGAACAAGATAAATATGAATGAAAATAGGAAAAAAGGATAAGGTTGTGTTTGTTCCTTCTTTTTTTTTGTTTATTTTTGGGCACAATTGATTGTATTTATTAACAGAGTTTAATTTATATACTCTGATAATATAAAAAAAATTGTACTATTAATGTATCTAACTAGTTATAATAGTTTATTTACTGTAATTTGGATTAGCAAAATAAAATTATAGAAAAGTTACTTATTATAGTAAGTCATCTTAACTTGTCGGTATCAAAAAATTGTATAAGCTAATACATAGAGTTCTAAAGAAAACACGACAAGAAAAAAAGAAGTGAAACTCATACTATTGGTAATAGGGAAAGACATCCTAATTCTGTTTTATTGCTCTTTTATTTATTTATATTTTTGTCGTTAGTAAATTATTTTGTATTTATCTTTGTTATTAGTGAAGCTTTCGCATAAAATGGATGAGTTCCAGGCGTAGAAATTCTTTGAAAAAGAAGGTTCAAATTTATCCCTTAATTCTTTTTATGATTTAAAATTATTTTCAGATTAAAACTTTGTTAGATTTAAATCAAATATAGATTTTTAAACGAAAAGAGTAATATTAGACAAAATTCCAGCGAAAGAGGAGTAACTTTCTCTTCTCACTTTAGAAAACGATAAAGTAAAGCAAAAGGGAAATTTGCAAATTCCAAAGTTGACATTAAAAACCTTAATATAAAATTTTAAAGAATGCAATCCACGGTGGAAATTTGGAACAAGTGGGGTAATTTTTTTAATTTTATTTTGGTGTTCTCTGGCAGAATCTGCTACTCCTATCTGATACGCTCTTTCTCTTGTCTCAGGTCTCCACAATTCAATCCTGTCAGCTCTGTTTCATCTTAGTATTCTTTTTCCTCAATTCTCTCTCTACAATCAATCACTATTTATTTACAGTAAATATAAAATCATATTCTTTCATCACTGTATCCCTGTTCTTGTTCGGCCATTTTGCTGCACAGTTCTTTCTAACCACCATGCCTATAACAAACCAAACAAGAAACACAAATTACAGAAACCAAAAGAAACAAAAACCCATCTCAGAAACTGACCCTATGTATTCTATTAATCCATCAACTCGCTCCTCAAAATCCACCATTTCTTCTCTTCTTCACACACCCTTTTCACCTACCAGTCCAACAACACAAACCTTCAGTAAAAAGAAGAAGAAGAAGTTTACATCATTTAGGGGATTGGGTTGCAAGGCAGCAACATCACAACAAGTTTCGCTGCCTTCTGCTACTATTAAGACTTCAGCTGACTGGGAATCCTCCAACAAAGTCAAAAAGAAGAAGAAAAATAAGACCCTGAATTTTGTTGGTGGAGATTCTTCCATTATTGATAATAACCTCTCCTCGTCATGTTTGGCTGCTCCTACTGATGTTTGGTGTGGTCCTGGAATTGGATTAACTACTGATGCTGCTTCTGTTGATTTTCTTGTCTCAACAAGGCGCCCCCTTTCTGCTAGAGGCAGAGGTGATATTGAGAAGATTACTCCCAGGGAGGTATTATTTATGGAAAATAATACCTTTGGCACTTTTGTTTTTTAATATTTATGGAAAATATTGTTTCTTGTGAATTGCTTCTCATGTTTTTATGCCACTGTTACTACTGACAGTTTCTTCTAACTATGATTCCTTTAATATTACTTAAATATTGTGAACTATTAACTGGTGCGACTTATAGTACTTTTTAGGTTTGTCGTTTGCAAATAATATGAATTTTATTTTGAATAATCTATGCTGGAATTGACGCTGAAAATTGCTGATTTGACCATAAAATGGAATGGGAGGGACTAGTGAATTGTTTCCTATCATCCATGGAATAAAATGGGTCCAAATGGAGCGAAATAGATATTGATAATTCATATAGTGACCCCAAGTGGTTTGGCTTGAGGCACAGTTGATGTTGTTTTTATTGTTGTTTTCTCGCATCCATGGCGATATCATTTGCTTCGTATGTCCCCGGATCCCACTTGTGGGATTATACTGGGTTTGTTTTTGTTATTGTTGATCTTGGTTTTATACTGCACAACTAATAAAGTAACTGATTTTTTGGTTTTGGATGTGCCCTTGAACTGTTAAGTCAAGTTTCTTAAACCAAGTTGAATGTCAGGGATCAAGCCACTTTTTGGTTTGTGAGTTGGCTAATCAATACAGTGAAATTAGGTCTAAACAGGATATTCTTGCAGGAAGACGGTTTCTTATAATGCTTGTCTGTCAAAGGGATGGCAAATAATTCAAGTTTTGAATCGTCTAAGCTACAAGATCCATCAAACTTATGATATTTGCTGTTCAAATCTCTCATTGTATTGTGTTAGTGTATTCTACTCTTGTCGTTTTCTGCCTTGTGGGTTTGGAACTGTTGAAACTGTCCTTTATTTGTTTTCTCATCATTGTGAATTTTAGAGTAACTTTTATATTTATCTGCATTTAAATGTATAGATGGTGAATGTTAAGTACAAGGTTTACGTGTAAATAAATTGAAGAATATTCTACAAATTCATTTCCTTTTTCCACAGCGATCTTCATCTTCTGCACGAAGAATGGTGAACTCAGAAGACGATCCTTTCCTTGATACTGAAACTCTGGAAATGCAAAGCTCCCGAGCAAATTGGTTCGGATTTAGGCATCATCGCCATTCTCACTATGGTTTTCCAGAAGGGCTTGCAGAGGTTTGTTCATACATACAATGCTACCTAATTTACAGATAACATCTATCTGTCTGCTGCTGCTTTGCTTTTTCTCAAGAAGATTCATTACTCCTATCTTGATACCTTAGTGAAATAATGTTTCCTCCTGTACTTGAATATCTAGCCAATGACCAATATTATCCTATCTGACGGTCTTGTGAGTGCTTTATTATATTTTAAGATCATCATTTTCTTTAGTAGGAAATGTTATTAGCCATTCGTGCACAGTTTTGTCCAGAAAATTCCTAGAAAACACCCGACCAAAGCAGTTCAGTATAGAGGCTTTACATATTCAGTTCGGTGATTGGGACTTTCTTCGTTTAGGATTCTTTAATTTTTTTTTCTTTTTGGTGCTTGGTAGAACTGCCGTTGTGTTGAGAATGCCCCTTAGTTTTTGGTGCCACGCATAATCTAATTAGAACCATGAGGAAATGGTCAAGCACGTTGCATCACAAGACTGAGTTGACACTCTTGAGCATGCTTGGCCAATGCTTTCAGAGTTCAATTGTCAACTTATGAAATTTAGCTGTACTAGAATCAATTAGCTTTTGCACTTCCATGAAGCATCATCACTTAATCGGATTCCTTTTGTTGGAATAGCCTTAATTTGTTTAATCATCTTGAAAGTAGCTTGTTGCAACCTTTTTCTTCATAGTTTACCAATTAATGCAGAACAACAAATCACGGGAATAAGGGATATTGTTTGCTTAGCTATTGAAAAAAATAGTGGCATTGCCTTGTATTTGATGTTCCCGGTAATGTTGAACTCTTAAAATTTTTTGAAAAGCTGATAACAACAGGAAATTCTTCAGTGAGTATGCTTCTGTAGCAAACTCGAAACTGCAAACTATAGTGGCCAACTTGTTGGTGATGTCTCCAAGTTTGTTACCCGTGTACAATATAAAGGCAATAATGCCTGTTGGAAACACATATGTAGTACCAGGAGATGACATTGGTAATGAGAGTGATTGATTCTGTTGAACCTGACTTCCTGGAGTCAAGTAACAAAGTAAATATAAGGTATATGCTTGTTGGTTTTTGATGGCTGCCAATCCCAAGATATGATTTTGAGATAATATAAGATCGAGCAAAATATTTTCCTGTTAATATACCATGCCATCGTAATGTTCTTTTCTAAGAATAACATGAGTAGATTTGATAGAGATGCCAGAGTACATGTACAAAGTTGAAGTACCCTAACTTGAGAGTGTCAATGTACTTGCAAATAAGTCTCTGATGAGAGTAATGATGCTGAAGCAATAGTGGCAACCTAGGTTAACAGTGCCTTAAGCTTGTTCGTTATTGACAGCACATAGCAAGCACCCATCCTATGGGAATTGCATCATATAGTTTGAGGGTTCTATCAGTATTTACTATATAATCATATGTAAACCTTTCAAATTAGTACTATTAGATGAGCTTTTGGTCACTGCTATCTATTGAATTCTGTGTGGTAGCAATATAGCATAGCACAACGGGAATGAATCTTTTTCTTTTTTTTTGATAAGTTAACATTCAAAGTGGAATTGAAGCTTTAAGTGTTTAATGTGTTAGAAACACAATTTTGAATATTCTAGAATTACTAAGTGCATGCATGCATTTTGATGTAATTCATGTGACTTTTGAAATTTCTATGTGATCAGATGCATAGCTTTTATGTTATCTAGGTGGCCAAGTTCATAGTTAGGGTGTGAAAGCATTTAGTAGGATTGAGTCTATAATTATCTTTTAGTTCCTATAAAAATCCCCTTTGTAATTTTGTTATGTTAGAGTGGAATTTCAATATATTATGAGGTGAACTTAATGTCTTTGTACCTTATGTATTTATGAATAGCCACCTTATATTCCAACATAATGTGCATGAATTGGTGGTGTGATTTAACTGGAGTCTATTTGCAGATTGTGATGCTACAGAATAGTCTTATGGGAGGAAGAACAAATGGTCTTGATCGATACCGGAGCTGGAGACTTGATGTGGATAACATGTCATATGAGGCAAGTCATTCGATTGCGCAGATCTGTATGTCCTTGTAACTCCCATTTTTATACTAACGACAAGTACCCTTTGCTAACAGGAATTGCTGGAACTCGGTGATAGAATTGGATATGTGAGCACAGGATTGAGACAAGATGAGATAACTCGATGTGTCAGAAGAAGTAAGCCCTTCTTTTTGAATAACTTATCTCATCTGCGAACAGAAATGGAAAAAAAGTGTAGCATCTGTCAGGTTTGTTCTTACTCAAAACTTTCTGGACATTTGCGTTTGTGCTCTGTCTTGAAACCTTATTTTAAACAAAAGTTGATTGCTCTAATAAGTAAACTATATTTTTCTGCTTTTCGAAATACAGGAAGAATATGAGGCTGAAGATGAGATGGGGAAGCTGGGCTGTGGACACTTCTATCATATTCATTGCATAAAACAGTGGCTTATGCACAAAAATAGTTGTCCTGTTTGTAAATCTGCAGCCATACCTGATAGCTAGTTTTCGAAGAATTTTTTGCCCTCACGAACCTGTTGTTTTTGTTTTCCTTTTGTATAGCTTTTATGCATGCAAGAAATTCCATTTATGTGGTTCTTTCTCAATTACTTCCTGAGATTATGGCTTTTTTGTTTGGACAGCAATCCAATATGGGATAGCTAGAAACAAGGGGTCACAATCTTCTGGTTGTCTTTTAATTACAATGCTTCAATCATACAAAAACCAACCAGATATGGAATTCTTGCATGTGTTGCAGATATGTGGTTGCAATTCTATTCTCATGGTTTATGCTACCATTCTCAAAAAAAAAAAAAAAAAAAAAAAAGGTTTCTATTGTCATGGTGACAAATTACTTCAGTATTGTGAATTATTTTCTGAATTTTGTATGAAGATAGCTTTGATTTAAGGGGAAAAAAGCGTAATGGCATATAAAGTTAGTGTATTGTTACAAATTGGTAACTAAAATACCTTCTACAAGAGTTAAGATTAGTCTCTTGTGCACCTTAGGCGAATCCACATCGACAAAACACGAGAGGTGCTGGGTATATAAGCAGACAAGTTTTAGACCCTAGTGACGCGTTTTAAAGCCGTGCAGGCTTAGACCCATCGGACAATATTAGTGATCAACAATTACGTTTGATTTTATAGAAAGAGTAGCTTATGTGTAGAAAAATGTCAAGTGTGTCTTGCTTGTCCTCTTATTTAATACAAAAATTCAATAGTTGGAATGTCTAAGCCACAGATATTGGCAAAGATATTGTCATTTGCTGCTTTTTTGTGGCCTTTTAAACGTGCCTGGGAATGAGTTAATTGCCACTATACAGTAGCTTCTGCCAAAATATATGGGACCTTTATCATTTATTTTCTGATCAAGTTGTTGGACTGGATAAATTGTCAATTGCATGAAGCAAAATATCAGCAGACATACTTACCCACCCACTCCTCAACAAATTAAGAAAAAAAAAAGAAAAAGAAAAAAAGAAAAAGAAAAAGAAAAAAAGGAATCTTATGTTTGTTCCTTACCAACAAAATCAAAAATCTCAAAGAAAGATAGTTAAATAATAAGGTGATATTGTGCTTGACTAACGACCGTTAAGCTGTCTCATTTAGTTAACATTTCCCTAATTTGAGCAGTAAGTGTGTATTTGAAAGAAAATGAACTTACAAATGCTTCTTGTTTTTCTGCGTTGTCAAATATTTTGGAACAAATTCAGTTTAACAAATGACAAATAACATGGACGGTGGTAGTATTTGCGAAAATATGCAATTAGCCACTGACCTTAGCTAGGAGACCTAAATTTAGCTTGTATGCAACATTAGCTAAGCTAGAAAATCCACAGCTAAAATGTACCTAGGAGAATTCCTTAGCCAAATATATATCTTTAGCGTCAATGCTAATTTGGCACTTTTATTAAAGAAATTTTGCGTTAGCTAGGGATTGCCTGATGATGATGAGGGACACTTGGAAAAAGTTCCACTCCCATCTTCCCCACCTAAGAAGCTTGATTTAAAATCCTTTGGAAAAAAAAACCAAGTTCTGATTTGCATTGGTCGTTTGGAAATGTTATCACAGTGGCACCATTGAATCGTGCGACCATCTTGTTTGAAAGTTTGAGTTGTTAGAGAGCACTCTTTTATTTATTTGCTTAATTATATCTTCGACATGCACCACACTGGTCCAACTGCTTTAGTCTCCATTCTTTTTTTAATAAGAAATAGCTATTCCTGAATTCATGAGTAAATCAAACTGCTTGTAGTTGTATAACTTTTCCTTGACACAGACATTTATGACGATGATTTTGCTGGAAGCTCTTTTCCTACCTTATTAGTTAACAACAAAAACAACAACAAGGACAACAACAAACACACTGACTTCCCACAAGTGGCGTTTGTGGAGGGTAAGATATATGCAGCCTTACCCCTACCCAAGAAGGGCAGAGAGCTGTTTCTGAAATACCCTCGGCACCTTATCAGTTAAAGGAAAATGTATTTGCACATTCTGTTCATTAGTGCCAAGTAAAGTTTACTCGCTTTTGCACTTTCAACAAGTCAAAAATTCAGTCTTGCTCATCTTCAAGCCAAATAGGAGATTGCTTTCTTCGACAGTACGCGGAAACCGTGTCCTTATGAAAGTAGTGTGCAGTTTTATGTTGGAAGCTATCAAATATATCGTAACTCTAAATTCAATGACAAGAAGTATACATCATGTGGTATTCTCTGTTAATACGATTTTCCTTTCGAATCATTTGAGATAGGTCATGTTACAAAGAAATAGTTAATTATTTTGAGAGAAGCTAATTTATTGAAGCTAGCTGCATTAGCTCAAAGATAACATTTTTCTCCAAGATATTCCCTATTACCCAAGTACTATTTAATTTTCTCAATCTGATCAGTAAATGCAGCACATCTTATATACTCAATTTATCAACCTGTTCCTTTTTAGAATTGATAGATTTTGCACCGAAATCCTATTCAATGGTATTGAAGGAGAGCTCCATTTTAAGCTTCTACTAATAAATAAACCTGTGCTATATAGTACTTACCTAATAGTATCGATGCATTGGTACGATTAGATGTGGTAACTAATTGAGATAATCATGATAGCTCATCTGATAAGCAGAGAAATTCATGGCTGTATTTTCTGTGAATCTCTGTTGGAAAGACGTAGAGAATCTGTTATCGATTATATTTGGCCAGTATCCCTTTGATGAAAGTAGCAGAAATGAATCTTGAAGTAGTCTAGTAGTTTTTAGTGGACCACAATAGTGGATTCAGCTTGTTTTGAACTTCCTGCTTCTCTAGTCTTTTCAACTAATTGAACTGCAGTCTTTTGTACCTTCCAATAGGACGACAAATTCAATACAATTGAACTCAACAAATGCACCATAAATTAAGTATGAAATACTGCCTGATGGAAAAGATTCTTTTCCCTCTTTTATATTGGGAATAGAAGGATGACCAAAAGAAACAGTTTTGGATTCATCTAACAGTTTCTTTATTATAGAATACCAATTATTAAGACACAAATACATGTAGGAAAAGAGAGAATAATACATAGGATGCAGTTCCAACACTGATCTTAAATTGCTTCTTACACCACCATATACTAGTCTCCGCAGCTAGTTGTGTTGAGGCCTGTTTTTACTTAAAGAGGTTACGAGGTTATTTTTTCTGAAGTGGTGTTCCCCGCAGCTAGTTGTGATGAGGCCTGTGAAAATAAAACTGCAGTAGGGGTCGTTGTTTGGTACTGCAAAGGAAGCAGTGGAGCTGGATGTTGAGCATAGTACACCTGATCATGCGTAGGATGAGAATATTCGTAGCTCAAATTAGCATTGGCATTGGAAACAGCAGCCAGTGGCTGTGATGGAGGAGAAAACTGGGAAAGACCACAATATTGTTGCTGAAATTGACTAGTAGGAACTTGAACAAATGTTGGAGTAGCTGAGGTGGCTATTCTATATGCATTTGCAGCCATTTCAGGTTTAAAGGATGTAACTGTAGCATCAGCTATATTAGATTGCATTGTCATTTGAGGGACAGGAATCAAATACATTTGATATTGCTGATCCATTTGTTGGTGTATTGGGTGCTGGGGTGAAGGCGCGTACATTGGATAATAAGATGGCGTTGTCACTGGACCTGTTGCAGTATGTTGGATGTAATGGGCGCCGGGTGGAATGAACTGTGGTTGCTGGTACAAATTTTGCTGGGAATCCTGCATAACTACAGAATCTTGAACCTGCTGTATCTGATTTTGAGAGTTTGTGTCGCTACTTCTATTCCTGGAATCAGTTACTGCAAGAGGAAGGCTGTTTTCGACACCTGTTGCTGGAGATGCTTCTTGGTAAATCGTGTGTTTTGCGAGTGAAGTAGCTGAGGCAATGCTGCTATCACTGAAAGGTAAAATGTTGGCAGATTATACAAAAGATATCTTAGTTGACAAAGTTAAAAAACTTTTCAGTTTTCTACACTAAAACATGCCAAATAGGTGGAGCAACAAAGACCTTTCTTCTTTTCTTGGACTATTACTACTCTTTGTGGTTTACTCCTGACTTTTGCTATGATTATAATAATTTCCCAGCATAACTTGTTAGCAAATCTATCTTCGCAAGGTAGGGCCCACTACGTGGGATTACACTGGTATGTTGTTGTTGTATAACTTGTCAGCAAAATGAACAAAGAGTACATTCATACCTTGCCACAGAATCAGGTGATGGCAAGCTGTAACCAGCACATTTTGAATCAGGTGATGGCAAGCTATAACCATCTCCATTTTTCCTCTGAATTGATAGTGACCTTAATAAGAGTTTCCGGAGCCTAGTAGGCGCACCATGATCTGATTTCTCATCCACTTTAGCAGCTGCAGATTTCACAAAACCAGCCGATAACATAGCATCCGCACCACTAATTACAGTAGGAAGAGCTGGTGCTGCAGCTGCAGGCAAATGATTATAACCCTCATCCAGTTTTTGCTCATTTGAAGTGACATTAATATGTGAGAACCATTCATATAGCCCAAGAATCTGATCCTGGAATGTCGCATTCATGTGATTATCTTCAACTTTAACCGCAAAAGGAAGTAGATTTCCGATAGATTGAGATGAAACAGTGGACTCAAATGATGAGGTTGTATTAACCAAAGGTGAATCAGGCCTTGTAGAATGCACTTCTTGGATATCATTCTTGGCCAAATCTGCAAAAGAATCATTCTCTGGAATGTTGTGACGTTCCAGCAAATTATCTACAGCAGCTGAATCAGAGAGTCCTCTGGAAATAAAGCCAGCATTGTTAAAAGCATCAACGAACCACGTTTCAGACTTGGCATCATCAAGAAGGCAACCCATAGAGGCTACAGTTTCTATCTTTTCAAGAAACAGGAATAAGCGAAGACGAGAAGTTTTCAAATTAGGTGAAACCAACATTGCGCGATCATATGCTTCAATCATATGTTGCAAGTCCTCATCTGTGGTAACTGATACAAGTGAGTCAAGGTCTTCATTAGGAAGCTGATACTTGATAGTGAACTTGTTGCCGTTGAGGAGGGTGTCTGAAAGGCGAGCGTGGACGTCAGAGAGGGAGGAGAGGCGATCCACCACCACAATACGAGTGTCACCTCCAATATAACATAGTGATTTATCGTGGGGACGGGGGATAATGTGACCCCCGTAGCTGCACATGAGGCGTAGCTTGGCACCAGGGACGGGTGGCAGAGGCCCGTCCCTTGTATTGTTAAGGCGGGAGCATGAGGAGAAACAATTAGAATCCAGATAATTTTGCTGGAAAACAGTAAGTGGAAAAGCAGTTGGATGAGAGGCCAGTGGATCCATTGATTTTAGGTAGAAAGTTTACTTAAAGATGAGCTGAAATTCTGAGGACTTAATTGAGGAGAAGCAATGTAAAACAGTAGTACCAAGCCCTGTAAAATTCTTTTGTACTGACTATAGAAGCTTAGGTTAAATAATGCAAGTGATGGTTGTGGTTTTACCTTTCATCAATGGCCAACAGCAAGCATATGATGAGTGAAAATGAAGTTAAAAACACTTACTAGCAACAGCTAAATAAACTTGATTTTATACAACTTTATTTTTCTCTAAGTTCTTGCCAAAGTACTAATACGACTTATGTGATCTTGAGTGGTTATGTTAACATTAACTGGTTGTAACTTAGTTGTAACATGTTATTTATTCACAGTTACTAGCACCAGTTTCGTGATTGAGTTTTAAATGACATGATAGTATTAAAAATATCTATACATATCCATTCTCCCAAGAAGGAAACAGCAAGTAGTAGTGGCATAAATAACATGTTACAAGAAGTTAATTATAAACTTCACAATGGCATACAAATCTTTGCATTGCTTATATACATAAATATACTTTTAACTCCTTTATTCAGGATCCTTCATTGCATTCGTTGAATGTAAAAATTTATTGTGTTCAATATTTACATCAAATCAATAAATTTTTTATATAATTTTTATTATTTATCCATGATCTTACATACGTTGTCATCAATTTTTGACTTAACGATAATATATTTAATGTAAAAATCAATGTGTAAATAAGTTTAATTATTTGCAAATTAACGTGCAATGTATGAGTAGTTGCGAGGATATATAGTAGAGAGTATTAGAAGCAATCCTAACTTCAATGGAACATTTGCTTTTGTGCGGCGGCCTAAAGATTTGAGAAGTTGTAGTGCCTGCGTGAAAACCCAAGAAGCATTCACAGTGAAGAATGTTTTTTCCCCAAATAATTTTAACAAGAAGCTCTCATTGTTCTTGGATTCATGAAAGCGGCTAAAATCATGATCTGAGATCGCTTTTCCTTTATTTTTATTATCCATTGAATTATATTGTTACTTTAAATATAATATTTGTTTTGATTGTTACTTAAATTTTATCGTATTGTATCGTTAAATTCATCGTGATTACGTAATGACAAAAAGTGTCGCTTTATGTAACGACCAACTTGGTATGATCGCGTTGTTATCTTACTTTTTCTCTCATCTTGCCATTCCTTGTTATTAAATAAACTTATTTTATCCTTTATCACACCTACATAATAGTTTTATCCTGTATTCTACTTTTTCTTTATAATATTACTGGTGTGTCACATCATAAAATGATGGCAAACAACATAATTTATCCAAACGTTATATTCTTTAAAACAATACAATACAATATGATACAAATACAATACGATACATTATGAAACGATATGTATCAACCATCCAAACAAGTTTTTAATGACACTCGATTGTTATTGGCTTGAGACATCAGTGAACGTTTTCCTTTCTTTTTCCTTGTTATACTCCGACCTTTCAAAAAAATAAAAAAAAAA
>MCJB01012552.1:12402-35465 GCA_002018475.1 Nicotiana obtusifolia
GGGGGGGGGAAGTAGTCGGATTTTCAGGTAGTAATATTTCACTAAGCATAAGTTTTGGTGCGTATTTAAACATTACTTTCTTCATTTTTCTAAATAAATTTTCATTTTAGAAATGGCATAAAAGTAGTAGTATAATTTTTACATTTCAAAACTATTTTCAAGAATAAGTTTGCAAAAAGTTATTCAATCAAATATTAGTTTTCTCTCGTATTAGAACCAGACAAATACAGACGAAGAAAGTAGTACTCCTAACTTTTATGGGATCTATTCATAATTGAGTTAAGAGCGGCAGTAAGTTTGGGAAAACACACAAAAAGGAGAAGATAGAAAAAAAAAATTAACAGAAAACCAAAAAGATCACGGGAAAATATAACAGTGGCACGGAATATTTTTGAATCTATGCACATCTAAATTATTTTTCTTATACATTATACCAAACAATCCCTAGTGATTGTCAAGCCGTGGAAACAACCTCTTGCAGAGGGTAAGATTACATACAATAAACCCTTATGGTCCGGTCCTTCACCGGACCTGCGTATAGCGGGAGCTTAGTGCACCCGGCTGCACTTTAATCCCTTGTGATTGTCAACAGTTACGCGGCAAGTGCTTTTGCGTGACTGACAAAAAGAAGAAGCAACAATTGTCCCTCATGTACAAACTTGGGGGCAACATTCCTTCTTCAAGTACACAAGGGAAGCTATAGATATTATACGAAAGTGGAACCACTTGAATATAAATTTTACATAGAAAACCAAATAGGTGAAACTTAGTTACAAAACCAGAGTAATCTTCCAAATAAGACACTCATATCTTATAGGCTAGACTCTGAATATAGCCTCCTTGAACTTGTTACGCCATTAACAACTTCTAGAGTGGATGATTTACATATTCCAAATCAGTTGCCTTCTTTTCCTCTCTTATAGATTGACAATGGAGATCCCTGGTAAAACTTGTCGTGGTATCCAAGAAGTATAGAACGATCGACATTACACAGCAACCTACAAACATGGGTATCGGCCCAAATATCCAAAGGAAGAGAGGAAATGACAAATAAAATGCTCGTAGTCCCAGTGACCAAAACATGCTCCCTCGGTTCAAATTCATAGCGACATACTCTATAGATTCAGATCTGTCTTTGAATGTAGGCAAAGTAGCTAAGAAGCTAACATGGGCATAGTACCTGATGGATTGAACATTGCAGAGAAATGCAACAAGAAAGCAAAGCAAGATGGTAAAAAACTTTATAGAAGACATCATAGGAGTTTTATTCCCAAACAGTAGCTCCGAGTATGTAAAGCTTGATTTGTTGCTGACAAATACGCTAATGATTGAGCTGAGAGTAATTGCAGTTGTTGCTAAAAGGGTAGACGCCATAATGTTGTTGCGTATAGTTTGAACTGCCAGAACTCCGTTCTTTATTGGATCCTGGATACAGTTCCCTCAAAGTCAATTGACAATCCATACCAAACTGATGGTCAATTAATACTGATTGTTCTTCTACTAGAAGTAGAGCATAATAATATGCTTATTAATCTATAGCACATCAGCAGAGGAAAAAAAATAGAAATGAAAAACTTCATCATTGATGAGTTTTTTAGATAATCGACATAATACATCCATGTCGGATAATTTCTGCAAATCAGAAGCTGGTTTATTTTTTCTTTTCACATTTTAGACTCTCTTCCTCCTTCTTCCTTTTGGCAGAGAGTAAACCATGCAATGTTCCAACTAGTAGTATCTGGCTGACTGCCTAATATATTGAAAAAAAGGTTATATAAACCAACTCGCCAAAAGTTGCTTCCAGTTAGTATTCCACGAGAACCAGAATACTCGTTTCTCATAATCAATTATATTTAAAACTTATACGATGTATACAAATTTATTCGACAATCATGTTAGTTTGATAACTTTCTGCAATCACATAACTCCAGAACGCCAATCAAAGAAACAAACATATCATGCCTCAAGGTCGTACTGAATATTAAGCAGACCTTCGCAATAAAAGATGACCTTACTCACTATTATTGCTCAATCCAGATAATTAAATTTCTGGAATCAGCATCATCATTAGTGAATATAATCAATCAATTCTACTATGCCAAAGTTGCAGTTGGCACACGTATCCTCCATATGCGTTCTGCTGTATTCAAACCCTTCTCATTCCAATACTATACAGCTTAGTAGCTTCTAAACTCACCCTATGTTAGGTGTGATCAATTTTACTCTTGACTGATCTTGTACACCCGCGCATGGCACATCCTTCTTAACATTTGTACTTTTAGGATACTCATCTTGTGGATATTTTGGGCCTCTAAGGCCCAACATTCACTCCTATATAACATTGTTTGTCTCGTAACTATTATATGTAACCTGCCTTTCACTTTATGTCTTTAAACGATTCCTTTGAATTATGACCATATTGGTCTCACAGAAATTTTGATTCGCTTAGTGTAAACAGAACAACAAAAATTACTTGACTTATAGGGGTTAGCAAGCTTTAAACCATATTATTAAAGCGTATGGAGATTTGACCTTCAGCACAACCCAACAAAGTAGTCATTGCTAGGAAAACAATGTATACAGTACCAGACTCAACTTTTGCTTGCCATAAGGCCAGGGACTGGTCGAATAGGAACAGATACATCGTCTTCTAGACTTCTAGTATATTGCAATTACAACGCAATAATTCCAACTGAAATGAGGCAGCAGGGCCTTAGGATTTGGGAACCTATGCTACTGCCATTGAAGGCACTACGCATACTCAAAATGGCAGCCAAACTTTCTTATTAAGGAAAAGGTTTCTCACAGGAGCCAAAAATAATTCCATCACACAAAGTTCATTTATTGAAAACTAAAATATACAGCAATGACGAACTCTATATGAGTTGATCTTTGAGAAGAAAAGGAACTCTTGAAGAAAACTAAATGCTATTACAGAAGGCCTGCAGTTCTAATTCTAGTAGAAAAACATCGCGGTTAATCAAGACAAGTCTTGCATAGCAAAGAACAAGATTAGATTGGATCTTCAGGAAATGGTAAGAAAACACTTGCAACGGCAAGCACTTTCTATTCAGTGAAGTACATACTGGACTTTGATTTGGAGTTTGGTACATAAAACAAGGATAGATATTACACAATATGTGATTATTCACTTTGTGTATTACTAAAAGGAAGTAAATAGCAAAATCGCAGAAAGCGGAGATGTTGTAGTCAAGTTTAACTTGAGACCTTGCTCAATTTGTAGTCAAGTTTAACTTGAGACCTTGCTCAATAACACTGCAACAATCACCAAATTAGGCATTAAAAACATTATTGAAAATTTAGGTCTTTGTTAATACTAGCTCCCTAAGATGAGAATCATTCAATCACTTGTTTTTCCACTTTCTCAGAACTACCCTTTGCAGCTTTATATTCCACAGCTGCTCAATCTTTCACTTTGAAAAAACAAAACTTGTATATCATGGACTTCCTCACTTTCTAACTTGCACTTTCTCCATTTTAGAATTTCCATATCAATCATCGATACGATAGATCGGTCCAGATGGTTAGCATGGACTATAGTTTTTCTTTTACAACGCAAAATTACGAGGGGCAGGGGCGCCCGAATTAAAAGCTGGACACGAGTTCGACGTGGAAGCAACCACTAATGCTTGTATTAGAGTAGGCGGTCTACGCCACACTCCTTGGAGTACGGCCCTGTGCACGGGGCTAACCCTATATTAGCTGGGTTGGTAATGTTATTTTTCTTTCATTCGATTTACCTAGACTAGCTAATTACAACATTCTTTTCTACAGTTTGAATCTTAAGCAGCTCAGATCATAATGCTCAGCCGTACTTAAAGAGTAATTATTACACTGCAAAAGTAACTCCAAAATTTGAAACCATAATTTCATCAATATTTCGGACATAAAAAAGAAAACTAAAAGAGGAGAGAAAGGAGACTAACAGTCATAACGGAGAGGACCCAATTATGGCGAGACTCAGAATTGGTTCCGATGACTGTTCTTCTTGGATACCGAATTATAGTGAACATAAGCCAGGCATGATATGTGAGAAAAATGACCAGCCCAAGAGGCACAAGTGCGAAATCAAGTTGATGTTCCTCCATTTTCCTCTCCTGTAATCACTAATTAGTGTGCAGATCAAGATATATATCACAAGAATCAAAGAGCGTACTTAGGAATTTAAGTCACTAGTTAGCGTGCTACTTCCTATACTTGTCCGGAAACGGGGGCGGAGCTGTACACGGAATAAACTTTGGTTCAAATCAAGTATTTTGACAAAAGAAAAATTTAATGAAATATTTCAAACAATTTTCTTTTTAAACTCTTATAGTTAATTATTCATCCTTCAAATTATTTTTTAAAACTTTTAAAAGTTTATGAGTATTATCGATAAAATTATAATATATATTTTTTATTTATTTTTATTTAAAAAGAAATACAAAGTAAAAAGTGATAACTAAAAGTGAATGAAGGGACTAATCTACACCTGTACACTCTTTAGTGAGAACAATTATAAAAGATTGTAAATTTGCGACTAAATATTTTATTTTAACAGAAGAGCAAGAATCTTTAAAGTCAATCGATATAATTGGGAGCAAGTATTTATTTAAGTGTTTCCGCTGAAACTAACAATTGACAAACTTCAAAGTGTCACGTTCACAAAGTGAAACAACCGACAATAGACGAACTTTTATAGTGAAGCGGGCCCTTATTATAAGGAGAAAAAGTTGTGGCTTGTGAAAGTGAAAGTCATTCATAAGGACACAAAAGGCAATAACCTGCCAAAAGAGAAAACTGCAACTCAAAGTCATCGGACAGATAGGGTAAGGCTATTTTGTTTTTTTACTATATACTGTTTTCACATGTTATGATTGAGGGAAATTGAAGTTCAATTTAGGATTTATTTAAGAGAAGAAATGAGTGTCACATGGCTCACTTAAAACTCATGCGAGCAAATAATGGTTAGGATTTGAAGTTTTGAATTGATAATTATTGCAATTTATAATATTTTTTTAAATAGTTTTTAAATACATAAATTAATTTTAAGAAATTTAAATATTTATGTTTGAATATACAGTTAAAGTTAAAAAAAATTGACTCAAGATCTGAACCATATCTCATAATTAAGACAGAGGGAATATTATCTTTGATTTTCTTTTCTCTTTTCCATACTTTGTTATTTTAAAAAAGAAATTCAAGAAAGGGATGAAACATCACATAGGATGAAAGAGAATAAAGAAGAAAAAAAACTGTCACTAAATTTTTATAGTCCATCTAAGAGTGTCAAATAAATGGATTGAACTACATTTTGACTAGTTAAATTGGTCGAATTAATAGAATGGTGAGGTCATAAATCGCCTAATATTTGTTTGGATTAAGATGCGTGGACTAAAGAGTATTGTCATAATTCAGTTCGTTTTACTCAAAATCGTTTTGCTTTGGGGGTATAACTTTTGTAGGCATATATTATAGGACTTTCATGAACTTAAATACACTCTCTTTTAAACACGTGATGAAAAATAAAATCACTTTTTAATGGTATATTTTTTAATCGTTAATTATCATATAATCATATACAAAGATTTAATTGTTCTAGTTGTGTTTTTTTCCTCAGTTGTTCTTAATATAACACAAATATTTACCATAATTTTTAACTTTTAATTTCTTTTTCAGTGTAATGACTATTTATTTTACTGTGTATTTCTTCCTTTTTGCTATATATATATATATATATATATGTATGTATGTATATGAAAGACTTGACGAAAATTGATTATTTTTAGCTAGATAAAAGTTTTCCAAAATAATGGTGTTTTAAGTATGTATTTCATTTTATTTCTTCTCTAGATGCTAAATATTTATTCTAACTGTTTAACTTTTTATGCCAACTGCAACAAAAAAAAAAATAGCTAAAGCTCCATTATTTTTAATCATATAAATGTTTTTTAGGTAAATTAACGGAGCTCATATTCTGATTTTATTTTATTTCTTATTTAGATGCAACGACCTTTCATCCCAACTATATAACCCCACCCCACCCCCCCTTCCCAAAATCTATATAAAAGTTTATTAGACTCTTTTTACTATTAGTTAAATATAAAACTTTAGCTATGATAATGGGTTTCAACCGTGTATTTTATATTTTATCTTTAGATGCAATGTCGATTTGTTTTGAACTGCATTTTTCTTTTCTTCGGGACCAAATATATTTTTTTTAAAAACTTGGGTGAAACTCTATTATATTTAACGAAATTAAAAAAAAAAAGTCGAAGCTTTATTATTTGGGGTTGCTTCCTATAACTTTATTTGATACTATTGAGTTATTTTTAGTTAGATTCGAGCCATTTTGAGGTCGATCCGCGCGGGAAGACCTTTTTGGAATATTGACTTGACTCGCTTAAGGTATGTATCTTGTTTAAACTTGATTGAGGTACTAGTTACTTGAGTTACTGATGTCGGCTGCGTGCTAAGAGTGGCGTACATGCGAGGGGTTGAGCTCATCTGCGTGCACCGAGGTTTATCTATATTCAGGGTAGTTCTTGGGCTGTGTTATGCCTTGTTTGGATATTGTGATCCTTGATATCATGCTTTATATGACTATATGACTACATAACTTCGTGAATAATGCTATAGATCATGTGTAGGATTGATTTTCCCTGTTTAAACATGATACTCAATATTGTGGGGCGTAACCGCCTAATTTGAGCTATATTTGTTCACATCGCACGCGCCTACATGTTAGTATGCTACTTTTATCGGTCCAGAAGTACATGATTTGATCTCTATTGACTATATACATGTATTCTTGTATATGCTTTTTATGTAATGGACTGTTCGACAACACGTGAGTTCTCCGTGCGAGTTGATTGGACTGTGGCACGTGAGTTGTCCGTGTGGATTCTTGATTATGGTACGTGAGTTATCTGTGCAACATGTGGATAAAGATCCACCCCCCTAGGGTTGTCCTCTCATGTTTCTCTTTGATGGCGTACACGTAATTATGTAAAACTGATCAGTGTTGGGGTTCTGTGTATCTTCCCTATATGTAAAATTCCTTGAATGTATAGATGATTTTACTACATATCTCCTCTATATGCTAGCTCCATACTAATAAATATGTCTTTCATGCATATCTTCTCTATACGTGATTTCTGCAGGTGAGATGTTATACAATACATATCTTCTCTACATGTCTCTCTCTGTGTAATTTGACTTGTATATTTTCACATATCTTCTCTATATGTTGAACTGTTATTCGTTTGATGTACGTGTATATCATCTCTATGTGCATCTTGGGATTTATCTGCAGTCATGCTTAGACTCTGGTATTGTTACTGTGTATTTTGTATATATTCATGAGTTGTACAGATTTATCACGTGAGTATCAATGGTAATTCTTGCCACTACCTCTCGAGGTTAGTCATGATGCTTACGGAGTACCTGAGTCGATTTTACTTATACTACACTATGCATTTAATTGCAGATCCAGGTATAAGACCTGTGTAAGACCTAGCTGAGAGTTGTGTTGGTTCGTTGTTGAGTTGCCGCGAGATAAGCTATAGCTGTATTTTGATCGTAGTCATTGCCGTCTCTTTCAGTTTATGTATTATCAAACTTGTACTCCTGTCGTAAAGCTCATGACTTTGTATTACCGATTCTGGGGAATTTTTGTATTAACACAGTCTTATTTATGATATTTGGCTTTTAAACTTGTACTTTTCTGTAACTTGTTATCTTGTTTCTTTATTATTATGCTTGGATTGCCTAGCAAGTGATTTAGGCACCATCACAATCGGATGGTGATTTTGGGTCGTGAGTCATGACACATAGTAAGTATGTAGTATCCTGTGCGACTCCAAATCTGGCCTATCTATCTCTTGTCGATAATCTTTTGGTGCAGTACAATCAAGATGCATTACAACCCTGCTAATTGTGATATATACCTAATAGCAGTATATGCAAAATGCACTACTACTGAAAGGAGAGATCTTTGGAGAAGTTTGGACAATATTCACACGCATATCAAGGGTCCTTGGTGCATTGTGGGTGACTTCAATGTGATATTGGATCCAGATGAAAAGAAAGGGGGCAATACTCATTCTTATATTGCTTAAATGCTTCTATTGCTTCATCCTTACTATTTAGCAAATAAACATAACAACATCGAGTGCAATCGTCAATAAAAGTTATGAAATACTTTTTCCCACCGCGAGATGGTATTGACTTCATATCACAAATGTCAGTGTGGATTAAGTCTAAAAGATTTGAATTCTTTTGAACAGACTTATACGAATGCTTAACAAACTTTGATTCAACACATATTTGACATTTAGATGTATTACACTCAAATTTAGGCAATATTTCAAGATTAATCATTTTTCGCAAGGTTTTGTAATTAACATGTCCTAAACAAACATGCCATAAATTATTTGACTCCAATAAGTAAGAAGAAGCAGATTTTTCATTAATACTGTCAACAACCATTACATTAAATTTGAAAAGGCCCTTAGTAAGGTAGCCTTTTCCTATAAACATATCATTCTTACTAAGTACAACTTTATCACTTACCAGCACGCACTTAAACCCATTTTTCACGAATAGTGCGGCTGAAACTAGATTCTTCCTAATTGTTGGAACGTGCATGACGTTGTTGAGAGTCAGCACTTTTCCGTATGTCATCTTCAACATAACCTTGCCACATCCTTCAACTTTGGCCGTTGCAGTATTTCCCATGTATATCTCCTCTTTGGGTCCAGCGGGAGTGTAGGTTGCAAATGCTTCCTTAACGGCACACACATGTCGAGTTGCGCCAGAATCAAGCCACCACTCCTTTGGGTTACCAATCTGGTTGCACTCAAATAGCATTGCACACAAGTCATTAACATCTACTACCATGTTTGCTTGACCCTGTTTTTTGTCCTTTTTGGGGGCACGACAGTCGGGAGCTTTATGGCCTGCTTTACCACAATTATAATAGTTTCCCTTGAATTTTTTCTTGTTAGGATACTTCTCCTTTCTGAAATGCCTCTTCCTTTTCTTGTTCTTTCGGAGCATCATCTTCAACGACGTTTGCCCCTTCAATCGGTGAACTCTTACGGTACTTCTTCTCAGCAGTTTTGTTATCTTCCTCGATCGTGAGACGAATCACAAGATCCTCCAACTTCATTTCCTTTCTCTTGTGCTTAAGGTAATTGTTGAAGTCTCTCCATGAGGGTGGCAACTTCTCAATCATTGCAGCCACTTGGAATGCTTCATTCACTACCATGCCTTCAGCAATAAGGTCATGGAAGATAAGTTGAAGCTCTTGAACTTGGGTTCCAACGGTTTTTCCATCCACCATTTTGTAGTCTAGGAATTTGAAAACTACAAACTTCTTCAAGCAAGCATCTTCGATTTTGTACTTCTTTTCAAGTGCACTCCATAATTCTTTGGAGGCCTCTATTGCACTGTAGACGTTGTACAAGTCAATCTTCTAAGGCACTCAAAATGAAGCCTTTGCACAAAAAATCAGCATGTTTCCATGCCTCAACTATCATAAATTTTTCATTGGTCGGCATATCAGTAGCAGGCACAGGAGGGTCTTCGTTGGTGAACTTTTGCATACCAAGAGTGGTAAGCCAAAAGAACATTCTCTGCTGCCATCCTTTAAAGTTGACACCGGTGAACTTCGCAGGTTTCTCAGCCGGTGGAACAACGGTAGGGGTTATAGGAGCCGTTGGTGCAACATTCACAGAAGAAGTAGCACTTCCACTTGCCATTTCTTTTCACTGTCAAAATTGACAAACTGACTTAATAATCAGAATAGCAAAATAAAATTTTCCAACAGCAACGATGAAGTTTTTATGTTCTTCAATAGTTGTACAAGTATGAACTGTAGTATTCCAACGAAGTTTTTAGGTCTTCAAGTCAGAATACGAAATTTCATACGGAGTAGAAAACCACACAGGTTTTAGTCTCCAAATACAGATTAAAATAAAAAATAATTTCCTTAAGATTGTTAGCAATAGCAATAATAATCTGTATACGTTTTAAAATAATTTTTAAACAATCTGTTAAACACTTAGTAAAACCAGTTTAGAAACAGAAACAGTAAACAGTAGAAACTGGAGAAGAACAAAAATAATATAATTAATTTTTCAGAATATAATCGAGCCCACTTAGTTCAAAGTGTGTCCTTAAGGAAATTACTCCCCTCACAGTACTCGAGGTTTGATGGAATATCCCCTCCCAGGATAGAACAATTATCTTACCAGAATAGTAGTACTCCAAATTTCAGTAGCAGCGAACCACTCAACAACAGTATATCACACAAAATGAAGAAGAAGAAATTTTTTTGAAAAAGTTTGATTGCAGATCAAAACTCGTATTGAATTCTGGAAAGAATCAAGAATTTATAGCCGTTGGAGGTACTGAATCTGAATGTATGCAATCATTCAGATCAGTCACCATGTTGAAGGTACTGATTCTAAATGTTTGCAACCATTCAAATCAGTCACTAAGTTTGGAGGAAAATTGAAAAAAATCCGAGAAGAGAGAAAACGGACCGAGTCGGTCGCGGGTCAGGGTCGATCTGCGTTAGATGGATTCCTATTTATTAAATAATTAATTAAATAAATAAATAATTAAGGAAATCCGAAGCCGAGCGAGCGAGCGACGACGGCGACGACGCGAGGGGTCCTTGCCTCTTCAACCCTTTTAGCAACTAGAGAAGGTGTAATGTAATATATACACCTCTCTTTTTCTTTCTTTTTCCTATGTGGCACAAATGCTTTAACCAAAGCAAAAGGAACCTTTTACATTCTCTTCACTTTTCACCCATCATTTCCCATTCACCTATATCGATACTCCAACACTTAAATAATAAAATATATATAACACATTACTATATATATTATCTATGGAGGGAAGTTAGGTTTACGTGCCTATGAAACCCCCTAGAGACGCCCCTGAACACCCACATAAACCGAAAAAAACTGCGGAGTATTCCTAGTAGCAAACAAAATTAAACATAAAACTAAGTGAAGTACACGGACCGAGCGCCGCCCTCCCGCGCACACCAAGGGAAACTCCTGAAGCTCTATTTTCCTCGCATTTTTGTCCCTTACCCTTCATTCCTTTTCTTTCGCCATAACAAGCTAAAATTCTTACAGAAAGTCTTTCAATTATAAACTACTCCCTCCGTTTCAATTATGATAACTCGTGGTTTCAACAAATTGATACAAATTCTCGCGGGCAATTGCATCACTGGGATTAGTATTGCTTGGTGGAATTGGACACATAATGCCCATCATTTTGCTTGCAATAGTCTGGATTATGACCCTGATCTTCAGCACTTGCCTGTTTTTGCTGTCTCTTCTAGTCTGTTTAAATCATTGAACTCTACCTTCTATGGAAGAGGGCTGACATTCGATTCCTGGCTAAATTCTTCGTCAGCTATCAGCATTTTACATTCTGTGTTTCCAGGGTCAATCTATTTATCCAGACATTGTTACCATTGTTTGACTAATAGACTTATGAACATATTGGGAATCATGGTTTTCTGGACTTGGTTTCCGCTTCTTGTTTCCACCTTGCCGAATTGGACAGAGAGGGTGTTATTTGTCCTCATAAGCTTTGCTGTGACTGGGATTCAACACGTTCAATTCTGTCTGAAACATTTTGCTGCCGATGTCTATGTTGGATAAACCAAGGGGAACGATTGGTTCGAGAAACAAACAGCTGGGACTATTGACATTGCTTGTTCTCTTCAGATGCATTGGTCCCAATCGTAGAAATATGTCACGGACTAATAAGGAAAGTGTGTCATCTAAATTGAAACAAATGAAGCATCTGTTTTGGAATGTAGACTCGCAAGTGGCTCTTCACCATTTTATACTAGTAATTGCTTTCTTTGACTTTTTTCTTTTTGGGTATTTAATCTTATTGATGTAACTTTAGATGGTAATGCTACACCATTAGCTTCTGGCATTTCTTTAGCCCACTTAACCAATGATGCTCATTTCATCCATGCATACGAAGCCTCTAAATCAACTTGAATTTATCGCGCCTCCTTTTTCGTGCTAGTTTCAGCAGGAAATATTTTACAAATCTTCATGGCATAGAAAAGGAAATCTATGTAAGAGAAGTTGCTTCTACAACTGATATATAAAGATGATTCTAATTATGGCGTAAATGACTACAGATATCTGGAACTAGACGAGAAAAGTCTCAAGCTGAGTTGGATCTCCCTCTTACTCGACAAGTTGTGCATTAATGGCACACTGGTTTTCTTCTTTCTTCCATAGATTTGCTCAAATATTATATTCCTTGCAAAAGCGTAATTTCTGACTTCCTCGTGTCATAGAGACATATTTGCATAACTTTCTTTCGCACAATATCCATTTGATAAAAGGGTAAACCTAACAAAAGAGATACTAACATAGATTTACTAATTTCCTGCAACTTCCGGACTTCTCTTTCTTTTTTATTTCCCCTGCAATTTCCAAACTCATTCGACGTAGTAAGTTAGAATCTGATCTCACCGATCTACTTGCTATGATCCGGCGGATTAGCTCAGTCTGCTAATTTTGGGTTGTATTAGCCGAATAAATGGTACACTCCCAAAAATGTAGTAATAATACAACCTGCATGGAAAGAACACTAGTAATTCTACCGCTCCTCCACTTCTTTGTAGAGCTGAAAATATTATGTACAGTCGATTGGGTAATAGTGGTTAACAAGCTAAGAAGATAGTATCTAGAGCTACATGTCCTAGCATTTTAGTCTAAACTTCTTCCTTCCTAGAAATATTCAAGCGGAGAGACCTTAGGAAAGTGGAGAGGTTTTACTTCTATTTTCATTATGAATACCACTTGGACATTTCACCGCGAACCGACATTAGCGGTAATTACTCAAATTACAGGAATTTATGTAACAGACCAGACAGAACAACATATTTATAAGTACATGCTTCAACATTTGTTCTCTCTATATTGACACAGCTCAAACTTTGAGGGCACTTCTTTCTGCGAAAGAAATGCCGTTTTTATGTCACAAATAGTTTCAACACAGTAATCCAATTATTTTCTTACTCTATTTGCGCTTTAGGAGCTTCCATGCTAAGTTAGACGCATCTTAGGATCATCATGGGCTGGTCCGTTTGCTTCTTCTTGTTTCATGCTCATATTCAGAAATTTGGGGGGTTTGATCACTACACAATAAGAATAACGCGAGGTGACAAAACATCTCATGTCACATACCTGTTTCAATTTTGGTGGAGATTGTTACACCTCCTTTCTCCAAAGATAAAAGGAGTTTTTCCAATCAAAATGACATTGTTCGAAATATGATTATTGATTTAATTAGAATCGCCACTTAGAATAATTATTATGATGTCCCAAATCACCGGTTATTTTAAATCCCAAATCGAAGAAATTGACTCTATCTATGGTCTGCAAACACATAAGACCGGGTAAGGATTTCTGTTAACCCGAGAGAAGGTGTGAGGCACTCCTGAGTTCCGTAATTTTAGCATGGTCGCTTAACAATTAATATTTGATTTAATTATCTGAATTATTACACGTTTAAAACCTTTTATGCATTACCGCTTCTATACCGCTTTTAAATTTTTTTAAATATTTATGAAATTTATTTAAACAAGTCGCAGTGTCGCGCACTTGTTATTTTTGTACACATCGCAAATCACACCACGTGAGACACACCCATGATTCACAACATGTTTATTTTAATTATTTGAAGTTGGGGTCACGTGAAACACACACTTGAATTTGGAATTATATATCATGACTATACCACGGGAACCGTACCCATAGTCATGACGATTTATTAATCGCGCCTAAGCAAACTAGAACAGTTCAATCGTTACCCACTACGCGTGATAGCTATTATTAACCACCATTTCTCAAATTCATATGGTGCTTCTCTACACCCTTCCTCCCCTAACCCTTATCAAACGTATTTACAGCACATGCAACCCATTTACAACCCCTAATAATCATGACCCACTCCGTTTAACCCCACTTATTTCGATTTCATGGCTTCTAGTCATATTCCCATAAGTTCTTACAGGCATGCAACCACCTATCATGAATACTTAGGGGAGGATTACATGAAAGGGAGTAGTAACTTACTTTGCATGTGAATTATTTAGCCCTCTTCTTCGATTCCTCAATCTCTAGGTTTTGCCTTCAATGTGGGTTTGTAGGAGAGGGAAACTCAGCTAGGGTTCCCTCTTAGTTCTTCAATTTCTTGCTTTTCTTCTTCAATTTTAGAGTTTGGAAGAGAGGAAATTGGTTGTGTTAAGGTGAGGGCTTGAGAGGGTCGTTTGGGGCCTTCTACTATGCTTGGACTTCAAAAAATGAAGGAGGGACGGGTTTGGGTCCCTTTTTATAGGCCTGGCAATAAGTGGCACACGTACCTGACAAATTTCAGGTTTGCGATCGCATACCCGCCGCAAACAGGGTATGCGGTTCGCATTTTGGTCGCAAATCTCAACCTAGAATTCTGATGCATTATGCGACGCAGAAGGGCCAGATTTGCGGTTTGCATTTTCAACAATGCGATCGCATTCTGGTCGCATTTCAGACACGGATTCAGCCCAGACTCTATTCCATTCTGCGATGGAAGGTGTCACATTTGCGGTCCGCATTTGCATTATGCGGTTCGCATACTGGTCGCATATTTGACACGACTTCAGCCCAGAAATCTGTCTCACTTTGCGATCTTGGTGCTGGATATGCAGTTTGCATATCTAGCTATGCGACACCTTTGTTCTTTTTCTTAACTTTAAACTATTTTCCGGGTTCTTGGGTCCTCGTATGTAAACTATTTCATGGTGTATTTTAATGTACGAATTTACGGGTTGTAACACTCTCCCCCTCCTTAGGAACATTCGTCCCCGAATGTAGGAATCTATGGAGGCCCGTGTAGGCCGCCATCCAATGAAAGGTAATATTGTAGAGGGGTTCGAGTTCCACTTACTTCGTTCGGACGCCACTGAATCCCAGCATCAAATGAAAGGTAATAATGAAGAGTATCCCAAGTTTCTATTTACCTCACACAGACGCTTCTCCTTTTAATGTATTCTGTGTTTCTTCGGCATCATCATTATTTACATTGTGGAACAGGTATGGATATTTAGCTTTCATCTCTTCTTCCGCTTCCCATGTCATCTCTTCCACGTTCTTGTTCCACCATAACACTTTAACGGAAGCTACATCTTTTGTCCTTAGTTTGCGGATCTGTCGGTCCAATATGGCCACTGGTACCTCTTCGTACGTTAGATCCTCTGCAATCTGTATGTCTTGGATGGGGACGACCCGAGAAGGGTCTCCGATACATTTCCTCAACATGGACACATGAAACACCGGATGGACAAATTCCATTTCAATTCAGAAACTACTACAAAAATCCGTTTCAAATGCTAAGTTATTAGACATTCTGTTGTCAATTAAAAGTTACAGTATTAAACGTCTGTCTATTTGAAAGCTTATGCATTACTCTAATGAAGGTGGAGAGGAATTAAAGTAATTTACAATTCTGGAAATGAATGGGTCTTGGAGATACAGGCGTTGATTAGATTAGAAGTCTGATTTTAATTCAGAGCGATGGGTGGCAAGGCTAGAGAGTCTGTTACCAGTACTTCCAATAATTTCAAGGTGAAAGAAACATGAGCTGAAGGAAAAGCCCAAGCCGTCTAAGACAGCCTGCTAGCTTAGATAATAGCGCCCATTGAGGTTCATACTAATCGAGCCCAGTTTTATGGACTCTATAGGTCCGGGCTTTAATATTAAATCCAAACAAAACTAAAGAATATAAGTAAAAAAGTGAATGTAGCTCATGATTTGTCATGTGATTACAACAAATTAACAGTTGATAATTGGAATTACAAGGTTTACTAATCTAAAACTAGTGTTGTGTTTTCATTACACATTTCCAGGAAAGCAACAATTCAGGCTAGTGTTCATTTTTCTCGTCGATTTTGATTTACAATGAGATAGCCACCGGGCTACTCTCATAAATCAATCGGCCACTGGCAGTAGCTAAACAATCAAATGCAAAGGAGATTAGTCTAATTGTTGAGCAATTTCTAAGCTTAATCAGAGAACAATTTCAATTTGAACACTTAAACTCAAACAATCAAAGCAACAGATTTTATTAGTCTACGAATGTAAACATCACCTTGTATATGAATAACTAATTTTCAGAGAATAAGCCATCATTCCATATACAATAGACTAGACATGAGATGATTTTAGCATAAAAGAACCTATAAGCTAAACCAGCGACACATCTATGATATTGTTGAAGGAAGAAATGGAAAGTGAAGGCTTTTTATGTCATTTTCCAAAAGCATTTTGAGACACATTATAAATGGAAAAGATGATACTACTAAAAACTCAAAATTAGATCCAGTCACTTCCCAACTTTTGCTCTTCCTGTGTCTTTCATTTCTGTAATTCTGTGTATCCATCCCTCGCAGATGGAGTAACGATTCACTATCTTTTTCATTTTTCTAGTTCCTTTTCCTACTCACCCATCCATATGCTTTCTATAGAATAGATGTTTACCTTATTTAGAGTTCTTCCATATATGTTATATTTTCATACTTATCTCTTGTAATAGTTCTATATATTTGACATCTAATAAATGAATGAATAATTCACCACAAATAATATTCAATATGGTATCATTATGAGCCTTGATCCTAGGGCTTACATCCCCTACACCTAGCGTCGTCGCCGCCCTCTTCTCCTTTTCGATGGCACTTCCCTCAGCCATGCCTGCCCAGTCAGCCCCGCCAGTTGCTGTCTCCTCCTCGGGTTCTCGCAGGCATCGGAGGCCGTACCGTGGTCGCTGCCAGGCTTGCGGCATCCAAGGACACCCGCTGCGGGATTGTCCAACTCATGGATAGATGCTCCAGCACCTCCCTGTCCGAGCTGCAATTGACGAGCTATCTAAGCTAGTCGTTTCTCAGATTTTGATTCTTCAGTCAGATAACCAGTAGTCTTAATTGGCTATAGTGAATCCTATAAAGTATCAGTCTGTAAAATTTGGTTCTTTATCGGCGAAAGTAAGATGCCACACAATTCTTTTTGGCAACCGTAGTTTTTTTTTTTTTTCCTTCTTAGTTTCCTAGGGCTTACATACCCCTAAACCTGGAGCCGGCCACTACTCTAACCACGGCTACCACCACTGTTGCCGGTTCCGGGTCCTCCACCCCCAATCCGGCTTTTCTCTCCTGGTACCGCCAAGACAAGTTGTTACTGTCTTCCATTCTTGCTCCGTTTTTGCTTCTTCGCTCCAAGCTTGGACTTACCTACCGCCGTCCAGCTTGAGGGGGCGTATAGAATAGATGTTTACCTTATTTAGAGTTCTTCCATATATGTTATATTTTCATACTTATAGAATAGATGTTTACCTTATTTAGAGTTCTTCCATATATGTTATATTTCCATACTTATCTCTTGTAATAGTTCTATATATTTGACATCTAATAAATGAATGAATAATTCACCACAAATAATATTCAACACATTCTATATCTTCATTTTTTTTACACTTTTTTTTTCCGACAGTTACTGTTTAAACTACAACAATTGAACCAATGGACCAGAAAGAAAGCATAATAGATTGATGGTAGCAAATCAAAACCTCATTCTCCCACATGGATTTTGCGATTCTCAATATTAGCATCCAAATCCCAGCCCCTGACGCAAGAGAAGATAGCATGATCATATCAATTTGCAGAAAAGGGAAAAGCATGGACGAGACACAAAACAAAAACTACCTCTCTCTAGCTTCCGTCTTCAGCTGTTCAATTTGGTCTTCCAATTCAACACATGCAGATTGGATTTCCATGTTCTTCAAACAAAGCTCTCTCCATTGTATGGACAAAGCATTGAGCTCATATGCAGTATTTTGCTGATCAATGGCGAAGAAAGATTACCAGAGATGAGCAGTACAAGAACAGTGATAAATATAAGAATGGGGATTTCAACTACCTGGACAAAGTATATGCATAAAAAAAGAGTACCCTTCTCACAAAAATGGTTTCTTTTTATTAAAAAAAAAAACTTCAATTAAAAAATTTCTAAATTCTAATTGGCTTATAGAAAAACAATTAGTTAATTTTCAATTTACCACTATATCTCCTATAAGTAAACTCGTCCTCTGCAAGAGTTAATTAGAAAATTTCATAGTGCCAATAATGAGGAATATAAGATAAACAAACTAAAAGTCAATGATAGACCATTCTTCTTTAGCAAAAGTAATGAAAGATTGATTAAACCTTCAAAATATCACTCTTTTTGGGCTTAATTTCGAAGAATAAAATCTTGCTAAAAGACATTGCAGCGACGTACTTACAAGATATTCATACTTAACTGATACATAAGGTAAGGATTGAAATGATAAGATAAAATTGGTTAATCATGAAAAAGGAATAAGATGAATGTCAAATAAATTAGAATACAAACAGAAAAACATATATGCTTATTCAAACATATTTTATTAGAGAAAAAAAAGCTAAAAAGCAACATCTTCAAAGGACTATGACCGAATTAGATTAATGAATCTTATTTTAAATGTAGGAGTAACCAAAATGACAAAAGAAGTTGCTTGCTATACCATAAATGCAAGTATCCGCAGTGAAGAAAGAAAAAGGGCCTAAATTTTTTATTTCTTCCTTTTACACTTTAAAAAACTAATAGAACCTCCATATTTGATTCGCCGATGCTGTTAAATTAGGCACTTTTTAAACAACAGAAAGATAGTTCAGTACCTTAAAGAAAAACTCCAAAGGGTTAAATATAGTTCATACTTTTATGGTCCTTCTACATGCATCAAGAGAGATGTGTACATGATTACGAAAAAGTTTCCATCTCTTGCCAAAAGTGAGAGTTCAATGTGGCTTACACAAAGATGACTTGTAATATTCCATAAAATTCAAAATTATTCGTTTAAACAAATTTCGACAATAAGGATACATGTCTCTGTGAATTACAATGGTGTAAACTAGTGCGGAATTTGCTTTTACCTGATGATATTTCCTTTCCCTGTTTACGGTCTCAATCTTTCCAGTCAATTCAACCACTTGTGATTGCATTCTGCAACAAAATAAGTTTCTATGTTCAGCCCCACAAGAGATGCAGGATACTAAATAAAAATATCAAGAATAAAAGCCGGTATCATGTTCCCAGTGCAAGAAAGAAATGCATACAGTATGGAGCTGGTAATTTTTCTCAGCATCTCCTCACTGATACTGATTATAAGAAATATCCATTGTTCTCCTTGTCCGGCATTCTTACAAACGCAAAGGTGGGTTCACAAGCTTTTTATGCAACAAGTATATCCCCCACTAAATTAAAAAAACTTCTTTTCTTTCCTATGCCATGCTTCTGTTGGCAAGGAGACAAAGGGTGTTGCATGTTTGGATCAAGGCTGTACCCAATTTACTCATTACTATCATTATTAAAGTCATTGCTTCCTCGATCGGCGAAGCCATCAACTTCAGAGAATTGTGCGCTTCCAACAGTAATACGCAAAGTGATCTCAACAAAAAGCGGCCAACCCTTTTGAATCTCAACATTGAGGAGTTGGACTAAAACTAGCATTATTGTATATTGGATGCTGAAATTTTAGTTATTTTAATTGAAATTTGTATATTACAGTACTAAATTCATATATGTCTGGTATTTTTAATCTTCCATAAATTGTGCACTTCACTTCTCGCTTTGCACGTCAAGCCCTGAGGACCTCGATGTATTTTATGTTTTCCGCTTTTAAAATCACTGCACTTTACAAAGTTCATAATGTCTATTACGGAATATCCTATCAAGATACAAGGTACTGACTACGGAGAGGGGGATGATACTTTCGAACTAAGCTAAAGCCATATATGAGTTTAGAAACATGATGATCGAAAAAACCTGGCAGAAATCGCTTCCAGCCGTTGATTGTACAGCTTCCACACATCTGGACCATGCTTTGACATTAAGTCCAAATTTTCCAGCCTACAAAAAAAAAACATGATGAGCTTTTGGGTGAAGAAATAATCAACCTTGAGATTTTGAAAAAAAGTAGGGATATTCCAACATCATAGTATAATTTGATTCTCAACACATTGCAATCTAAATGATAACATTCCTAATAATAGCTGCAAAAGTAAAATTTGTTATAAAGTAAAACATACTTCATCTTCATCTAACAAGATGTTAACTATTAGTTGCACACAAGTTCTGCATGGTCGCGGTAATTGAAATTGATATGAAAAATTTCAATAAAACATGACTGGCGATCTGTATACAAAATATGTTCTTGTTTTCATATGATCCGAGGATGAGTGATGATGCCCACATACGACAGCAATTAATAGTTCGCAAAAGCAATCTAACAAGCAGTCTTTTTTTTGTTCTTTTTATTTGATTAAGAAAGAGAGCAAACCATTTTCCAAAAGAACCTTTCAATTTTGTTCACTACCTAAATATTATACAAAATTTTGATGCCACTGAAATTGTCACTAGCCATGGATACAAATATATAGCAAAATAACCAAAAGAAAATAAGCAGCAGGGAGAAAAAAACTAAAGGTATCCCCCTTCTTTTATTTTTTCGCTTGAAGTTACCAAGACTAGGTTCCTTGGGGTTGCAACTATCTCAGACAATAAAATTTCCTCGGTTCTAACAGTCATACCGTTAACATGTTTTCACAAGGGATAATTCAACATCAGAAAACATCAGCAGCAGATCGCTACACTCTTGCTTCAGAAGATACTGCATTCTTCATAAATTGTGTGAGTGAATCTCCCCCAGAAAGCACACACATTAAATCACTAAAACATATCATTGTACCCCTCAAATCGATTATTGCCAACGCCAAGAGAGAACAGAAAGGAATCCTTATTGTTTATATCCTATTTATGCACTTAAATCTCTAAACAACGGAAGAAATTTGAAATGCATTTAGGTTTAATAGAAGTAAAAAGAGAAGTTCTATTCAGATCCGAACACAGTAATTTTAAATCTCACAAGGAAAGGAAAGCCAATGCCATATACCCTTTAATTACTCTGCCTCATGTTCAATTAGCCACAAGCTTTCAAGCACAACTAGTTCTTAAAGCAGAATCCAATTTGGAAATCTTTCCTTCAAATCCAGCAGTCATTTCATTTTCTCACACCACTGTCCATTATCTAATCATCTCATGCATTACTGCAACATCATGTTTAATAGACCGTGTAGTTTAAAGACTTCAGAAAACTTAATTTACAGAAATTTTCTTCTAATGAATACATGTATAAACACATACATCATTGTTATAATTAACACCAATTAATCATAACTCACACCCATCTGAACCAATAATTGGACAAATACTTTTTCTTTTTTGTATATGATCCAGACAACAAAAGAGCTACAAATTGAAGTTCCATTAATGTACTTCTAAAGAAGAGCCCTGCAAACTACCCCCCGCAGGAAGGATCTAGCTCTTCACTGATTACATGTGTGCTACCTGATTACTTGATGCTGCAGTAAACGTTGAGCTTTTTGAAGTGCTTGCTTCCATGCAGTTTCATCATTCCGTTTATTCACAGGTGGCACTTCAAGTCCATATCTTGAAGTATCAATTTGTACCGGAGGCTTTCCAGCTCTCACCCGCTCGTATTCCCTTGCAAGCATCGGGTGATTCTAAACACCAATTCAGCATTTAGACAAGAAAAAAAATGGCCTCAGCAAGCGGTCACCATAGGATTCACAAGTCAAAATCATACGGCAGCTTTTATTTCTTAAAAAAGGAAAGTAAAATTAAAGTACGCTAAGTCCATTACTTTGGGAAAGAAAGGCAAAACTAGAATCTCCATAATTTAGAAAACCCAAGGGTGTGCCTCAGTGGTCAATGAAGCGAGAGGAGAACCATGAGGTCTCAACTTTGAATCCCACTGGAGTCAAATAAAAAAGTAGGTGATTTCTTCCTATCAACCGAAGCCTTGGTTTGCAGAGTTACCCGATATTATACTGGTGGAAGGTCGCAGGTCTCCACTGGAATTTAATATTTTCTTTTAAGATACATTAGATACTCTACTACCACAGGTTCTTTACATCTCAAACTTATTCCTTCACTGATTTACATAAACGAGATACACCTAACTGGGAGGGAATGACGTGAGTTGGCTAAAAAACTACATTGTATGAGCAAATCTGAGTTGGCTAACAACTAATTAGTAGTATATTATTTAGTGAATAATTAGTTACATGTAACGGCATTTGTATACACGCTACTTGTACGGCATTCTCTTTTTCTCCACTTTTGCTTTCATTGCGTTCTGCTCTTTGCTAAGTCTGCATGGATTAAAAGTATACATGGATACATTACATAATTCAGAAACCCTAGAAAATCACACACACTGAAATTTGAACAGCAGAAACACATTAAACCATTCGAAAGCGGAAGGGAGAGAGAGAGAGAGAAAGAGACTAAACCTCGAAATTGAACTTCGGAAGAGGTGGAAGGTCTTTGAGAAAATCTGTGGGTTTCTTGGAGCTGCGGCGCATCTCTTCTTCAACCAAACGGTCCACTTCTTCTTTCATTTTGGGGTCACCATACTCGTCATCAATATACGGCAACGCATCAATCACTTCTGCAGTTGTAGTGACCGCCGGCCGAGATCCCGGCGGCGCCTCTATCATCAAAACGTCGCCGTTAATCGTCGCCATTTTTTTGCTCTTAGCTACTCAGGGAGACTGACCGTAGCGAGGGGGACGATGGTGATGGTTCCAGTAATTCCTTTTAAAGTCTTTTTATCTTTACCGATTTTACCCTTGAGTAAATCGCGGTGATCTCGCGCTCTTTGGGTATGTTTGGTATTTCGGAAAATATTTTTCGAAAAATATTTTTCAATTTTCTCTTGTTTGATTGGTTTAAATATTTTAAAAAATATTTTTCTCATTAACTCATTTTTCTACAATTGGAAGAATAGGTTTTCCTATCAAGAGAAGGAAAATATTTTCAAAACTATTTTCCAATCTTCCCTCCATTCTCATCCCCACACCCCACCCCAAC
>MCJB01012552.1:43758-95807 GCA_002018475.1 Nicotiana obtusifolia
CCCCCCCCCTTCTACATATTGTTTGAGACATGGGGAGTACAAGAACTAAAATTTGGGTACAAAAATCCATATACTCGGTACTAGACAAAAAAGTTAAGATCCAGTTCTACCAAGAAAACGTCCCATTATCCAACACTAACTACACATTACAGTCACCTTAGTTCTTGGGTAGGTCCTGTGTTGGCTCCACATAATTTTCTTGCTACTTCGCTTTTTGGCCATAATTAACTGCAAATAAGAGTCTCCTTAGTTCTGGTGTTTGTATTTGCACTTCAGTGCTTTGCTTCGTCTTTTCTTCCACTTATTTCTTTCCATTCTACATGGATATGGCTAGCGCAAATCTTACGATTGTTCTCATTCAGCTGGTAATAAATTAAACTAACTTAACACCCGTTGCATAACAAGTAGATACTCAGTTTCAACTTACGGACTTGCATGATGACATTACACCATGAGAAAGGAGATGAAAGTGAAACACAAAATTAGATGAAACCATTATGAACCTGACAACAGGAAAATTTTGGAGATACAATTGGGTGACTGGATGTCCAAGAAGAACATGGGGAGAATAGCAAGGTGCTCTATCAAATATCCTCAGAATTTCATTTAGAATGACCTCAAAATTGACATACCAATTATGTGCTTGAATATATAACTACACAAGGCATCTACGACATCACAGATTTCAAAACTTAATGACACCGAAAGTACACCAGACAAAGAGGAGCGTAATTACATAATTCTAATTTAGCATGTATTGTTGTAGAGAAAGAGGACGTACACCTGAAATATGCATCGTAAAATATTACTCCCTCTGTTTCAATTAATGTGTCTTAGTTTGACTGGGCACGAAGTTTAAGAAAAGTAAGGAAGACTTTTAAATCTTATGGTCCTAAACTAAAGATGTGTGTAATTATACCAAAATATCCTTGAACCTAATGGTATTAAATATGCCATGTGTAATGTTGGAGTTGAAGAGTTACCAAACATAGAAAGCGGCATTTTTTTTGAAACAGACTAAAGGAAAATAAGGCACATAAATTGAAACAGAGGGAATACCTTTTTTTGAATCAGAAAAGAGCACACATTCTATCCGTGAGTTTTTCGAAGTTTAATAGCTGATACAAAAAAATAAAACTTGGCTTGCATAACTTTTGTACTTTCCCTTTCAATATTTATTGTTAAATTTAATGATTCTAAGAAACAGCCCATGTACATAAGTAGTCACATGGTGGACAGATAGATTCTTTTTCCCAGATAAGTAATGATGAGAGACAGAGAAGGTTCTACAGTGATGAACAAAAGAACTTGGCTCTGTGCATAAGATGGATGCAGAGAAGGTTAAACGGGGTAGTTAGGCAATGAAAGCAAAAGTTGGAGGTTAGGAATTTGAAATGAAAGAAGGTTTCTATAAAGAAATCAACATTCGGAAGGGTGATAGAGAGTATAGAAACACATCAGGGGACATCCTTCCATTCTACTGGTTTGAATATGTTACCGTCCGGTGGTAGGGTACACTGCTATAGCTGAGTCCCAACCACCTTTTATCAGTAAGGGCGATCTGCATGAATTCAGGAGCTCGACCCTAACAGAGTTGTCATTGCCAACTCTGATGCAGTCATTACAAAAAACTGAAGTGTAGACCTCCCCAAGAACAAGAATTTCTAGCTTGCAATCGAATATTACATGACGTTAAGGAACACATTTAGCGGCAAGGCTTCTCTAATACAATTTAGACAAAGTGATCATCATAATCACAAGCTACCAATCATACAGTCACGAACAAGAAGGAGGGCAGCAGTTCTTACAAATTGGCCAGAACTTCCAATGCCACGTGCTGTGTCTATATAGAGATGTCTCCCTAATATGTTGACTTGAACTCTAATATATAAGCTTAGCAATGTTGTTGCCCAGAGAGATAACACCATTCTTGTAAAACCTGGAAGACCACAACATACAAACAAGATAAGCAAACTACTCTATGTCAAACTTCAATGCATCAAAAGTTATAAGCCCATTCTACATACTTAAAATTTTGAGTCTGTCCCATAGCTCAAGCTTCTCAGCAGCTGTTAGACTATTTGGCAGATCCTTTCCTTTCATCAACCTCTCTGTCAAGTGTGTGAGGTCCAATTCTTCTTCTATCTGACTACTTAAACATCGCATTACATGAGGCAACGTCGTTGAATCAGCTATTCTTTGGATATTCTCAAAATGTGACTTCACCCTATCGATCAAACAAAATCAATTCAGACATTAATGCCTTCAAGCATGACGAAACTCTTAGACAAGCATTACCATTCACGAAAACAAAACATAAAAGAGAGAGAGATCTTAACTGGGATTTAATGAGTTCCTCGCTTCTCCTTTGGTCGGCGAGTTCTCTTTCAAGATCAGAAAGCTTTCGCCTATGTGCATCATACAACTTATACAAAAAGTATCCACTACCCAAAACTCCAAGTGTAACATATACCTTCTTCTTATGTCTTCTCCAAAATTTCCTATTCCAAGAAAACCATAGTCAATAATGAATGAATGATCAATCAATCAAATCTATCCGACTCCCAAACTAGTTAGGATTCTGCTATATGCATCATCTATATCCAGTCCACTCTATTTGGACCCTTTTTCCGATAAAAGTTTAAGTTATATACACTGACAGTGTAAAGATAGCAGGCAAGTTACTATTTTTACCACATTATTGATTAATGCTTATCAAGATATTTACGTGTAATTGTCGAACAAGTGACCTGATTGTGTAAATATATTTTACATTTTAGATAACATAGATACTTGATAAGGTTAATTCAATGGGGACAAAAAAGAAAAACAATGAAAAATGAAACAAAATTGAACATCACATAATACCCTATAAAAAATGCATAACATAAAGGAATTTTCACGAACCACATCCAATCAATTTTGCTTTGGTTATCCTCTGTTAGTTTACACCGGCCTTTGCTATGGCCGGAACTTGTTATCTATAAATTTCCCTTCTGATTTGCTGCGAACTTGTAAAAGTGAATAGTTGTGAGGGTTTTGGGCTAAGAATTGGTTAGCTGCTTTGAAGTTTGAACATACGATGTCCAAATGGGGCCACCTCGTAATTGTCAAGTGTGTTTGTTTGGTTGGAGCACTGAATTAAAAAGCGGCTGATATTTTAAAAAACAAGAAATGAAAATAAGCCCGTAGACATTTCTTGGAGTTTCTATAAAATAGTGTAATATTACTTCCTAAATAATCAAGAATGAATTAGTTCTATTTTTTAAAAATTATTTTTATTCATATGTTTCAATTATGTCAAGATAATAATTAATTAAGGATAATTTAGTGAATATTTTTTTTTTTTCTAAGAGTTAGTATTTTCTTAAGGGTGTGTCAAAGGCTAAAAAGTCACTTGTTGTGGACGGGAAGGAGTAATTATTATTACATATTACTTCCTCCGGTCCACTTTAAGTAATTTATTGGCTCTTTTCATACATATTAAGGAATTCACCTTTCAACATTAATTAACAATGAAATTGACCATATTAACCTTAATTTGCTCATTGAAAATATAACAAACTACTCCTAGGCTCTTTACTCCAAGAGCAACTTTAAAAAGAAGACGTTAATCTTTTCTTGATATCTGAAAAAACCAAATATTATGAACCACAAAAAAAAGGCCAAAAGATCACTTAAAGTGGACCAGAAGGAGTATTGGTGTATCTGTTGGGAAAATAAATTGGGAAAACATAAAACTGGAAAATTGATGATTTTGATAGAGTAATCTATGCCTTAAAGAATTAAACAGTTTGCTATGCTATTATTGGGTTTGTGATAGTATTTTCCATTATTTTACATAGCGAAAAAAACAAAAGAAATTCAAGATTCTTGAGAAGAGGATGTCTATGTCCCTTTTGAAGGCAAAGATAAGTATGTATAATAAAGTTTAATTTCTCTGTACTAATTGTGTAGAAGATATTTATATAATTGGATCACTTAAATAGTAATTGCAATGGTTAATAATAGCAGTTGATATTCAAATATTTTTTATTTTAAATGAAAGTTTAAACTTATTTTCTCCTCTTTCCTTACTAACTACATTAATAGTATGAAGACTTGCAATAAAATGATATTTGTGAGAATCTTTTAGATAATACATAATATGGGTGGGTTAAATTCTCCTTATTTCATTCTTCCTTTCGTTTTTTTTTTTCATATCCTCTTATATAATAGAAAAATTAAAACAAGAAACATGCCCTTGCCTCTGCTTTTAAGTTTAACATTTCACAAATTTTATTTCAAATCCTCCACTTCTACCGTTAATTATTTCCCTAACCGTTTCTACCTTTTCGGGAAAACCGGTTTTCGGGTATCTAGGCATGGTTTATGCCATGATCAGTATAGGTGTTCTTGGATTTCTTGTTTGGGCTCATCATATGTTTACTGTGGGCTTAGACTAGAAGGAGAGCAAATTTCATTTTTCGACGAAAGCTCTCTTGCGTATAGACATATTGATCCCTTTAACAGTGAAAGACGCAAATTTGGTGTCAAATGCTAGAGAGAAGTAGCTTTTGTGATCCTTCTGGTCTCTCCAAACAAGACTGGACTAGTAAAATACAATTAAGAGTTTTTAACTATCAATCTTTCATTATCTAGTAAGAAACATGCCAGTGTAGAGCAAATTCGTTTTTATTTTAAAGAGGTGAAAATCATACTTTCTTCCAACTTTGTGAATAAAAAATTAAACTTATTCATCAATTTAGACAATAGACATTCTCAATCCCTATGCTGATATTGATTATTGACCTATGATTTTGATAAAAGCATAGTACATTCTTCCCTTTAAGTGATACCTCAAGACCTACAATCCATTTTACTAACTTATCTAAGATTCTAAATATGATAGGAGTATCAAAATTGGTAAAGCTTCTGCAGCAACAAATAAAACAAATAAAACTTTGACAAATCGAGTACATCCCCAAATATGCTTTTACAGAAGTTACATTTCAGAATAAACTCCAAGAGCTTTCTCTAGATACCATATGTCAACTTGCAAGTGACAATAGGGAACAAAACAAGATCAAATTACCTAAGTCTTATTGCACACTCTAAAACAAAGGGAACAACAAGCTATTTAAACTGGCTAACTGATAAACAATTGCAGCAAGTAAAGGTGACCCCAACACCAAGAAAAACGAGGACGAAAAGGAGTATAAAGAGAATTCAAGATGTATATATCCTCATGAAATCATAAAACAAACTGAAGATCTGTAAGATAGAAAACATAGAAGGAAATATAAAATTACTCATAAGACTAGGCAAAAGAGCTTCTTGGATCTACATCCAATATAACAACATGCTTAAATAAAATCCAAACTGTAACAGAAAAGGCCTCATAGCCATGAAAACAAGGAGATTCCGACATACTTCTTCCGACGTTTTAGATTTCATCTAAATGAAAGTCAGGCCAAATGGTGCTACATGTTTTATCCTAATAACGGCCAATACCCCACACTCTAATCAACCCATCTGTGTATCCGCTGAAAAGTGTGCTTCCATCAGCACTCCAGCTCAAACTGGTGCAGTATATGACCTGGAAGATAGAGATACAATGAGGTTAGGTACATTCAAAACTTATTTCAACATTGAAAATATTTGAACTGACAAATCTGGGCATCACGACATCATCACAAAAATTAGGTCCAAGGGATCACGATATAATTAGAAAAAGAGTACAAGTTCTACATATTGATGGTATAAAAAGCATCATGTCACTAAAGGTAATTGGAGGTAATTCTCAAACAAACATTAATTGGTAACCTTAAAAAAATGGAAAACAAGATTATTTAACAGGTCAAAATACATTAACAGTGTAAGAATATCTTTACACTGTCAGTAGAAATTAATATACTTGAAACTGAGAATAGCTACAATCATTCCATATATTAAAGCTTCTCATTTGTGCTGATAACAACAGACTATAACAATAGAAAAGTATGCTAGACATCACAAAGGAAAAAAAGATAGTGAGAGCCATAGTGACAAATAAGAGATGATAAAATACTATTGAAAAACCACTACTCTTCCAATTACAACCATACCTTCTAACAGGGTAGAGGATACTATACCAGGAATTCCCGAGAACAAGAACAGCTAGAATTATTAAGTACACTTTGTTATTTTACTCTAATTAGACTTTGAACTGCTACAACATTCACAAAGACCTATTTCCAACTGTTCGTCGATCTATCTATATCAATAATACACTACAACAAAAACTAATATGCACAATCAACGCATTCAAACAACAAATAACTTCATATGATACAATAACACAATCCAATAAACCAAAAGTAACATTCTTGAAGCAAAAAATGAAAACAAAAATCAAACTCACCTTGTTTTTGCCCGAAGCAGTTCCCTCAGCAGACATTTCACTCTCTTGCTTAAGATCAACTTTCAAATCATCCACGATACTCTTGCTCTCCAAATCCCAAATCTTAATACTCGACTCAGTGGCAGCACACAACCAGTACCTATTTGGGCTAAAACAAAGCGAGTGAATAATAGAACCCGACTCAAGCGAGTACAATTTCTTCCCTTCAGCCAAATCCCACAACAAAATCACTCCATCCTTTCCTCCACTAGCACACAAAGAACCATCTGGAGACACAGCCGCGGTATTCACATACCCAGTGTGTCCAGCAAGCGTAGCACGGAGCTTACAGTTGGTAAGGTTCCATATTTTTACAGTCCTGTCCCACGACCCAGATACAATAGTTGGCTGAAGATTACTCGGGCTGAAACGAACACACGAGACCCAATCAGAATGCGAATCTCCGTCCTGAATCGTGTACTTACACTCACCCAAAGTGTTCCAAAGCTTGATGCTCTTATCACGGGATGCTGACACGATCTGACGGTTATCAACAGAAAATGCGACGGACAAAACATCCTTAGTGTGTCCGACGAAACGACGGGCGGTGGTTCCAGCTTGAAGATCCCACAAACGGAGCTCACCGTCCCAAGATCCGGAAAGAGCGAACATGCCGTCGGATGAAAGGACGACGTCTTGAACGAAATGGCCATGGCCGGTGAGACGGCGACGGGGGACGCCGTATTGTGGGCCGTCTTTTGTTATTGACCAAACGATGATGGATTTGTCACGCGAGGATGTGACAATCATATCGGAGTTGTCAACTGGGGTGGCGATGGCTGTGACCCAGTCAGTGTGGGCCCTCATTGTGCCGCGGAGTACTAGTGATTCTTGCGACATTTTGTCGAACAGGTGGTGGGATGGGTGGCGACTGAGCTTGAAGGCTCTAAGCAAAATGAAAGTGAAGGAGAAACCCTAAAAATGAAAGGGGTGATTTTATATGGTGGAAGGTTTTTAGGGTTTTGGGCTTTTGCTACTGATCTGTTCTGTACCCGGGTTAATGGTCCGATAATCCAAGAGTCCCCTTAATAAAATAGTATTTGAAGCTAAAATTGAAAAAAAAAAATTGTTGAAGTTGAGCTTATGTTTAAAAAATAACTTCACTTAAGAAACCTTTTTATAAGAATTGAAGATTTTAAGTGAAAATCAACACTTCATTTGAGATACTATATCTTATAATTTAGCATATAATAACTACAATTAGGAAAAAGAATTGTAAGAATTGAAAACTTTGTGAGTAGAAATCACCACTTAATTTCAGATATATCCTGTAATAAGTATTTTAGTATTTCACTTGAACATTAACTATTGTAAATTCAATTGGCCAAAGAAAAATTGAAATTCAGTATTTGCTAATAGTGAAATTATTTTCATGCCCGAAGGGGTCTTTACTTTCTCTACTAGTCCATATTATCCAGTTACATATTGTTGGAAAGTTGGTTGCAATGTCAAAGTTCTAGTTTATCAACTTAGATGCGAGAGTGTGGGGGCTTGTATCTAGTGTTGCAATCTATATTGCGTTTCAATCCTACTTAATCTTTAAAGATGGTTTTTGTCATATTAGTAGTTTTTCAACCGTTAGTGGAGAGGCATTTCGAGCTACCTAGCTAATAGTGAGAGCAATTTTAGGCCAAAAATGAAACCGAGGACAAAATTATCCCATTTCAAATAGTTCAAAGGCAAAATTATTCATTTGCAGCAGATGCATTCATGTCAAATCTATATAATCTCCATATAGGATATGGGCTAATGAAGATGTTGCTATGAAAGTCTAAAGCCAAAGGAACATGAAGCTATCACAAGGCTTATTTTTGTGCTTAATAACATCGTCTTATGATGAAGCAAAGTGCTCTCTATAGAAGAAATATTTGTAAGCCAACTTCATAGGGATCTGTTTGGATCACTGAAATATTGTCATTTCAGTATATCTTAAGTCACATTAAGTCAATCTATAGCTTGAGATCTCACATTCACTAATGCAAGGTAGAGCTTAGAGCTCCTCAAGGTGTTGCATGGTTGAAACAATTCAAGTTCTTTAAGACCAGAAATTAAACTTCCCACAGGTTCGCCTAATCTGGAATTTTGGGCATTTATTTCAGACTTGTATGATACTTCTATTGTACTTATGCTGAACCCAATAATCGGTAGTAAGATTGATACCCACATGTTATGTGGGAATATCTTCAGATGAAGAGAAAAAGAGAATATGGATCTTGATATCATGTAGCAAAATTTGTTGTGGATTTGGATCTCGCTGGTGTCTTCTTTCACGTGTAGATTTCTTGCTGTTCCGGTTAGGGAGGGAGTACTGTAAAATATGACAAGAACAAGGAGGGTATGATTAGGGTGAGAACATTAAAAGATGGAAAGCTCAAGGTCTTAGGAGATGGACTTGTTGAACATGACGAGAATGGCATTCTGATATCTGGAGATGTTCGCGACTCTTGGGCAGCTTCACTCTTCTCAGGTGAGTACTATACAATCTGCGATATGCCTAAAGTAGGTCTAATTTTTCAGCTTATTCATCGTAAAATATGGTGTAGCCATTTGTTACTAGAAATGTAGCTTCGATTTATATGGCTTCCAGTTTCAACAGTGGAAATCTTGGAATCATGGAGATATTAGGAATCATGAAACTACACTCGCATATTCTATCTATAGAAAGCAAACTATTTGAGAAAGCGAATACAGGAAGCAAAGTCTGGGCTTAGTGCATATGGCGTTGAAGTAATTGCTTGAACCAGTAGGCTGACATCTTTGGATATCGCTCGAGTGTTCTGAAATCAACATAGATAATACCAAATCTAGAAGTATAACCCCGTCTCCACTCAAAGTTGTCGAGCAATGACCACGCGAAGTAGCCTATGACATTAGCTCCTTTATCGATAGCCTTCTTCAGTTCGGCCAAATAGCTTCTGTAGTAATCAATCCTTTTGGTATCATGCAAAGCTTCAGGAAGAGAAATGTTGCCTGCATAATCCATACCTGAAAAATCATCTATAGTTAGTCCTCAGAATTCCTCTTAAATTAGTCTGGAATTTCAAACAACACTAGGTAACAGCAGTTTCGAAACATTTTACTAGTTAATTAAGTATACCATTTTCTGATAGAACAATGGTAGGATTTCCATAGTGTTCTTTTACATAGTTGACAGCTTTGTATAGACCCCAAGGCACAATATAGAGCCAGTCGGAGTGCGCCTACAGGCATTCGAAATAAAGATGGAATTAGCCAACAGTTAGGAATGTAGCCTTTTTTGAGGTAAAAAAGAGCAGATCGGTGCACTAAGCACCGGTCACATGGCAGCTTTGTTTCTGTGGCTCGAACCAGTGACCCCTGATCACATGGCAGCAACTTTACCAGTTACGCCAATGTTTTGAGGTACAAAAACATTAAATTCAATGCGCTTACCCTAGGACCAATTGGTACTCCCTTGCGATCATCTGCATCAGGCCAAGAAAAGATTTAGAATCAAATAGTCTTTATATAGGAAATCAGAACATTTTTTCAGCTAGCTAAAAGAAAGAAGTGAAACTAATATATTAGTATCTTACAAGCAAATGCACAGTTCCAATCCTGTCGGTAGCCAAGGGCTTTTGGTTTGGATAGATGGCGATCATATGCATAGAAGGTAGTATAATGGTTTATGCCCACATAATCAATTGACCCTTTGACAATTTTAACCTCTTCTTTTGTGAATTTGGGTAACCGATTTCCAACAATATTTTGCATGGTTTTGGGGTACTCTCCATATACTAGAGGATGCAAAAACCTGTATAATAAAGTCCAAATAGACTGCTGTTCTTAATATAAGGCTTAAGCAAACCAATCTACACAGAGGATTGAATAGTATTAAGTGATGTAGTGCCATTTTTGCAAATTCTTACCATCCCAATTCAAAGTCTCTTGCTCTTTGAGCAGCATAACTGTCAGCTTTGGATCTAGTCAGAGGTTCAAACCAGACAAAATCCAAGATAATTCCAAATTTTCCCTTCTGTTTCTCCTGTGATTGCCATTAGAAGAAGTTAAAACCTGCTCCTCTTCTCCTGGTATGTCTTGAGTTGAAATATGGTGTGCGATATCCAGATAAAGCCAAAAAAAAAAATGTTTTAACTTCCATAACTAGCACAAGTAATCGTCTATAAAAGAAATAAGATTAGTAGTCCGGAAAAAAGGCAGCTTACTTGCTACAACAAATTAAAATATATAATTGCGTAAAATTCTTACATTGTTAGTGTATATAAGTTAAACAAAAAAAAGGATTATCCTACTTGATACTTATCGCGATATCTCTGAGCTGCAGCAGCATGGCTCAAGATTAGATTATGTGCAACGATATATGGCTCAGTTGCAGAATCCCCTGATGTACAATTGCCAAATGCTTTGGAGCACCTACCAGGTGCAAAGTATCCAGTGTTATACCCTAAATCAGCAACAACTCTTGGTTCATTAAATGAGAACCAATTCTTGACTCTGTCTCCATATGTTTTGAAGCAAAATTCTGCATAATCAGCAAAATCTTTCCTGCAAGATTTAAATAGCAAAAGCATTTTCAGAACAAAGAAGTAACAAGGTTGTAACCTTAGCTTGTCTTATTCATCAACACAAGGAATCATGTGGGGCATATTTTGTTGACAGTCAAACCTTTATGTAACAGCCTCATCTGTTCCAAATATTTTTAGTTGTTATAGCAAAGTGTTGTTAGAAAGAACATATATTATAACATAGCATGAAAAAGGGTTCCAAAGAAACTTGATTTTTATAGTAAATGGTTGTTATATAGAGATGTTATTATAGAGAGGTATGACTGTACTTACACGACTTCATGACTCAACCATCCCTTGTAATTATCTTGAAGTGCTTGAGGTAAATCGTAGTGATTAAGATTAACATATGGAGTAATGCCTGCAAAAAAAATGTTCAATATAACATATCCATATCGAATATTGTTGAGTAGAGACAGATCCAGCATTTTAAACCCCTGGACAGAGAGTACCACTACATCGACTATTTTTTGTGACTCAGAATATATGTATAGTTTTAGACAAATGTAATAGGTGTGACGGTACTTGCTGCCGAAAGCTACATCCACACAAGTTATTTTTGGAGAAAAACATGGATTAAGTTTACCTTTTTTAAGCGTATAGTCAATCAACCTGTTGTAATAAGCAACTCCCTTCCAGTTAATTTTTCCAGTTCCATCTACATTGGAAAAGTGAGACACAAAAAGATTTTATTGTTTATGCAAAAGGCTAGATATTGAAGTTGAGACGTGGAAACAAGAAAGAAGATATAGAATTACTAGGGAAAATCCTGGACCAAGAAATTGAGAAACGGTAAGCATCAAAGTTCAGCTTCACCATTAGATCAATATCTTCCTGTACCCAAGAAGAGGATTCAGTTAATTTTTCACGTCACAACATCGTAAAAATAATTTTAAGGATTTAAGGTTAAATTTCTATACAGGATGCAATTATCCACAAGGGTTTTTTAAAATATTACTTATCTTTTAAAAATTTTGTACATCAGTTAAGAAAATTATTGAATAGCCTTGATCACAATAATATTTGTCTAAACTATTCTTTATCTCTCGTTAAACATCTTATCTAATTAAACTTCACTAGCTTAAACAGTAAGAATGGAATTGAAAAAAAGTAATTGGTCTCTTAGTTTTTCCAAACGTCAAATATTTTATAATAAATGTAATTTGTCAAAACAACTCATACTTGGGACGAGATGAATAGTAATTCCTTGACAAGGTAAACAGCAAAAAGAAAAAATGACTTGATCATTAGATTTCTTATATACTGCCAAGTCACAGCTTGTGTTACGAGAAAGAGTAATGGAGTATATTGCTAATCATTTTGTCTATCCATTTGACCATGGTGATGGCTAAACGAGACTTTTACCCCCCACAACTAGGAAAAATTCCATAAAAACCGATACCAAATAAACTTTGTTAAATGTGTCGCATCATATTCCCATATAAAAGATTAAAAAAACCAGTTCGGTACACTAAATTTTTGTTATATGTGAATTTGGGAAAATGCCAGATCACAAGGGATTATTGTACACATTTCTACTAAATGCTATTTTCACCGCTCGATCCATGATCTCCTGATCACATGACAACAACTTTATTAATTACGTAAAAACTCAACTTCCCATTTAAAAGAGTATCCGTCAAAATTAAAGTATGTTAACACCAAAGATCGTTTCATTTGGCTACATGCCTATATCTCGCAGCAAGCGGCGATTGAAGATGACATTTGCGACCTACTAATTTTAGAACAAATAATTCTTCAAAGTATTATCTTAACCAAAAAAACAAACCATCTAATTCTCAAGGCAAAGCAAAAGAGAAAAGAAAGTCAAATCTTCAGTTTCATTTAAAAAAAAAAAACCTAAAATGAGAGACAAAAATATTAAGTGGTCTAAATATCATGAGCCTAGGGACGATAACAATAAGAAAAAAAAAAGACGGAACACCGCGTTACTCTTGGTTCATTAGCTGATTTAGATATATGGCATTTCCTAAAATTCTCTTGTGGAAATAAGAAAAACGATCAACCTCATTACATTCTCAAACACATTTATATTAAGCGATACCGGAAAGTTTTAGAATTTAGACAAACGAATATAGTTGGTACAAGGGACGCCTATTTCAAAAAAAATATTATCAATCATCTAAATAATTGAATTAAAAATAAAAAAAATCGGCCATCAAAATGAACCAATGATCATCGCATTACAAATACGATGCTCTAATCTCTTAGTAGGACTTGATTTTTTTTTGTTGAAAAGAAAAGGTACATCGACGGCTCTTCTGAAAAAGAGTTTTTTATAATGTCTGAGTGGATGCACATATGCCTATTGTCTTCTCCTTGAATTACATGTATAGAAACAAAATATATTTTTTTTGGTAGAATATGTATACTTATATTCTACCAAAAAATATGACAAAGAATAGTAAATACTCCAACGTAGAAATTGACCCCTGGCACTTGGCAGAATACATGTAAACTTACTTTATAACGGTGGTACTGGTCCGCAGAGATCTCTCCACTGGCATTATTGGGCTCACGTCCTGTTTTAATACCAAGAAAAAACTCAAACTCCTGATCAAAATCTTCCAAAAAATATTAAAAAAACATTGTACATACTAGAAAATAAAATACCTGGCTTTTTTACGAAAGTGTCCCAAACACTAGGTCCACGGCCATCTTTACTAGCTGCACCTTCTACTTGATAAGCAGAAGTTGATGTTCCAAACACAAATCCCTTTGGAAAGCTGTCTCTGGTCAACCCTCCCGTGTCGAAAACTGCCATCTCTGGTAACACATTATGGCTCTGAATGAGAGTTAAAGTGCTTGATATTATTACAGCAAACAGCAAAAACAGCAACGGGGTGGCTTTATTGATCATATTCTTTACTCTTAGTGAATGTATAGTGATGAGTATAGTGTGAAGAATGGGGTGGGATGGCAAGTACGTACTGAGAATCAAGACTATTTATAGAAAACACATTAGGGTAATGTCAAATGTGAGTGATGTGGCGAGGCGGACATAGTCCGTCTTTTTCAATTTAGATGACACATTTCATTTATCGAAAAATGTCTATGGCCAGGGCGGTAATGTCAAATGCAAGTGATGTGGCCAGGACAAACATAGTTCGTCGTTTTCAATTTAGATGACATATTTCACTTATCGAAAGCCAAACTACGTGAAGTTTAACCAACATTTTAAAATATATATTTTTATCATATTGGTATGAGAAAATTGCAACTTTTGTTATTTAATTTCTCATATAGTTTTTTGAATATCTAAATTTTAATTTTAAATATTGAGTTAAATTAATTTAATTTAACTTTAATATTTAGTTAAATTAACTCTCGATAAGTAAAATATATCATCTAAATTTAAATATTAAGAGTATTACAAAAGTATGAAACTCCAATAAACCTTTCTAAGGAACTCTCATTTTAACAAAGATGGAGATTGATTTGATTCGGTTTTTTTATGCTGTTAAGGAATGTGTACTTGTCATGCATTTGATTGACATGTGACATTGTTGGTCCTTATAATTCGCTTACAAAATTACAACGCCATTACTAATTTTGCATAATTAAATAGCCTGCAGTACTTCTGGACATATAACCCCTTACCGCCTGGTGAAAGATTGACTCTTAAGGTCAAATTGAATTGTTCATCATTTTCGACTTCGTTTTTTTCCCGTTCTTTTTCAGGTTTAATCATCTGCTATACCGAGGTTCATTGGCTCGACTAATTTGAATTCTGTATCGCATGAGATACATTGTAAGGAAAGTGCTCCCTATCAGGATTTTTCTGTTACAAGAGTTAGAATTCGAGACCTCTAGCTAATTGGAAGGATTTTATCTATCTCACCATATATTTTGGACTTAGTTACTCTTCCAGCCAGTTCATGAGAAGGCAAACGAGGAGGATAAGCAGCAAAAAAGCCTCTTTCTTGACCAAAGAATGATGCCAATTGTTCCGATGATGGCTAAACAAAGGGGGTTAAAAAGAACTAAACAAAAAGAAGTTGGGGGTAGTCCTTTTAAATTTTGTGGGGATAGTCATTCTCAGGAATGATATTTAGAGATTAGCCAGTACTTATTTTGTCCTGAAATTCTAAGCTAAAATTTTTAACTTAAGAACAATTTAGGATATTATGTCATGAAAAATTTAATTGAAAAACTGAAATTCATGATGTACTGACTAATTTCTAAATAGCAGCCTTTTAAAGTAGCTACTTGGTATTTCTACAAATTTTGTAGGTCATTTGATAATGTTGACTTTACTAGATCGCTTGAATATTGTCTATAAGAATTTCGTGATTAAAGTAGAAAGCCCATGTTTTCAAGGTGCAATTTTAATTATTTTCTCCGAATAAATAAATAAATTGGGAGGAAAGTAGCTTTAAGACCAACTGTCTTGTGTTTGACAAAAGGTAGATTATTGTGGTGTGTGGACCTTAGCTTTTATCATTTGCATTTATTACTGCTATCTATTCCCATAGGCTTTTCTTCCTCTTTATACTATTTTAAATTTGATAGTGAGATAAGCAGTTAATCAAATGGCAAATCTCGATATTGAAGTAGAATCCAACGTATATAAATTACTACCGTTTAATTTGTATTTAGGAATATGGTAGAGACCAATGGAGCGTGAGTTAAACCTAGCATTTCGACGTGGAACATGAATATATTATAAATATTAAAATAAGCTCGTAACCTAAAAATATAATAGAATTTAACAGTAAAATTCTAAAACTAAAAGTTAAGACCTGTCAAGTTCAAATATGGAATTTTCATAACAGAAAGGAACATTACTGTGCCCATTTATACGCACGATTCTGAAACACTTCCTCCCTCTGCCATTCTCATTTATATAATGCTAGTATTATATATGATATAAAAGTTGAGTATATTTTTATTTAATTCTGATTTAGATGAAATATTCATATCGTGTGTAGTGCATCCGAGACAATAAAGTAGTCCAATCAAGTTAAGACATGGTCTTTTTTATTCTTTATGTATGTATGTATCAAACAGGATTTGGAGAATATTTACCCATTAGGAGGCTTTTAGTTTGCCGTGAATAATTTGGAATAGTAAATGGTTATTTGGAATAGTAAATGGTTAGTCCTATGTAGTAAAGTACTAGAAAATTCATATAATTAAGTAAAGCCGTCAATACCAGCCCAATTCGTAATTTAGCAGGATTGAATTAGAATTTTTGGAACCCATTTAAAAACGAGGCTTTTAAGCCCTGCTTGAACAAGTCCGTGGTCCGTGAGGCTGGGCTGAGCCAGTTCGTGGGCCTAATAAAAATATATATTTAAAAAATATAAATATAAAAAGTGTATGACACTAAAAATAACAAGAAGAGTATCCCAAGCTTAAAGTTTATTAAGCTCATCATATTAAAAGATCAACATCTTAAAACGCTAATTAGTTTTTAAAAATTAATTATTCTTAATATTTAACTAATAAAGATGTTAAGACAACCTTCTCACAAGCGGATTCAAATGTGTTTGATGAAGATGATGTGTTGAATATCCCATAAGCGAGTCATGGGCGTTTTCTTGAATAGTTTGTTTTGAGTATTGACTTTTAATGAATAAAATATAGTCTTGTCTTTTACCTTTTTAGTGTTTATTGTGATATACTGAAACAATATAAAAAATTATGAAGTTTTGTGAAATTTTTCCAATAAAATTTTTTTAACTTTTAAATATTTATCTTTTTTTTCTTAGAACTTAAAGAAAATAGTGGGCTAGCACAACCCAACCCCTCAATTGCTAAAGCTCACATGGGCTGGGCCGGGCCCGAACCCCTCCATATTGACAGCTCTATAATTAAATAGCACTTTCATTCAGCTGGAGTCAGTAAAATCTACAGATCGGCATAATAATTGTACATTCACAGACTCAGTGAAAAGAGTCCTGAATTCTAGACATATGGCTATTTAAGAACCAACCACAAAGAGGAACAGTAAAATCCACAGCTACTATACAAATTTTCACATACAGTCCTTTAATTAGTTCAATGTGAGAACTTAAACATAAATTTGAGCTATTGCAATAAAAGTTAAAGATTATGGAGATTTTGCTAAAAGTACTATAAAATGTTAAAATCCACAAAAGAAATTATACACTAATCCATATTCAGTCTAGTTTCACACTTCATATTCGTTATTGTTTGTACCATAAATAGAACCCCCAGCAGTTGAAGAGATTTTCACCCTTAGAATCAGAATCATATGACACCAGCTCCAGTTTATCATCCAGTATAACAGCAGTATCTCATAAATAACCTGTAGCAACTGATGGGAAATTATCAATGACATAATTGAGTAATCAGACACTTCGATATCAATACTTGACCAGTAAAGATCAGGATCAGTCCGCAGATGCCAGTGGATCCATCTTGTAACCAATTGCGTAATAGGCCATACAAGGGAAGGTATTCGAGAAAGGCATAATAGTAGGTATTATATGATTAATCAAATCGTTACAAATTTGAACTAGTTACAAATAACTATCCTTCTCATCTAAGGAGAGAATAATGGTCTCCGATCCACAAATAGCTGGAGCATTTTCTCTCATGGTACACAATAAATTTTTTATAGCACAAATAACGAACTGACGGCCTACAATTAGCTTCTACCTGAAATCAAGGAGCGGAACTTCAAAATGTTGATGATTCACAGGATAAGAAGTGACATGGTAGAGCATGTCATCAAAATGTAATGTATAAGAGGACTGCAGTGAATTAAGCATGAAGAGCAGCAACTTTTTGAGACAAATCATCAACTTCCTCGATTGCCTCTTCAATTGGCTCTTCCTATGAAAACATTATCAATAAGAATAAGTCCTGTCAAATGAGTAAAGTAACATAAAAGATGCAAGAACTGGCATTCAATTGGATTTTAAACCAATTTATTCTCATCACTTGCTTTATTGGATGTACAGTTCATTTGTTCTTTTATTCATTTTTCTGTGGAAATACAATTTTCCCTGATGTTGAGACAATCCAAGTGAACATGATTGAATGACTTGTACATCAGCAGAGAAATCAATGGAGTTAAGATTACAACCTCAAAATTATTGGAACTATGAAAATAAGCTGTAAAACTAACTGAAGCTGATACAACATCAACACATATCATACCATCAATCAGACGAGGAGCAAGGAGAAACGGAATTAAATAAAGTAGTAATAAGCAAGAAGTCATCCGGAATATTGGTGTTATAAAAAACCAATGAGATTCCCTAGAGCTCAAAAAGCTACAGAGAAGATAATGCTTGAAATATATAACAAGAGAAAAAGAAAACATCAGACTCACTGCAATATCCAAAAAGTGAGCAACAAGAGAAGAATAAAAAGAGTACCTCTGTGTTTCTTCTTTTAACTTCCACACACTTAGAAGCACTGATGCTAGCACTCTTCAGCAAGCTACGAGCACTGTAGTTTGCCTGATTAGTTCCGTTATGTGGACCAACAATTGAGTTCTCTGATCCCTCAGACTGCCCTGGTGGGCTCTGAAGAGTTGTTGAAACAGTTCGCTTTTCACAATCATTATTTTGGGAAGAGGTGTCATTTTTTGGTGCAGGAACTCGCTCCCTGCAGCGGAGGTATTTCAAAAAGAAAATAAGTTCATACCTTAACTGTATATATGTGTAACCAAACATACATCCCTCGGCTTTTAAAGTACAATACCAAACTAGCAATCAACTGCAATACTTGAATTTTGTACATATGGACAAACTAGAGAGTTTAATAGGCACAACATCATCCTGAAATCACAAAGGATGCTACTCTGAAATCACAGGTAAACAAATCCAAAAGTCGCCAGTGACCAAAAAAGAGAGGAAATATCCAAACAATAAGAGCTAAATGGTAAGTCATTGCACAAAATAATGCAAGCAACTCTAAAATCTACGTCCAATGTAACAGCACAAAGTATTTTTAAAAAAACTTGGTTTTATTTGATAAACTTTTCAGAGAAACTACTTTTCAAATCTGAATGTTTTTCGTGTGTAGCAATGTAGCATAATAATGCGTGTAGTTATAAATACAGAGAAAGACCATAGATTCGACCACACACCTAGGCAAGGAAGCATGCTGCCTCTGAAGCGGGGTGCTACGTTCACCTTTACCATAGTGCTCCTCCAGATGTGCAAATTGTCGCTTGAACCGATCAACACCACTAAATTGACATAAAAGAAAGACCGTGACCAATATTTCTTGAATAGCAAAACATAATAATTCTTCAGAAATAGACGCAGATACAACTTATTAGGCACAATACATTAGCCTAATTATATGTAGTGGGAGTCTGAAAGACGACAATCGACTATATGTGATAGAGAAAAAGTGATAAAGGCACTCATGTCTTTGCAAAAGATTAAAAGAAGGATGATCAATTAGATCCAACACAAGACCATGGATCAGACAATTACTAATCAGAGTGAAAGCCTAGTGAACCAAGGTTCAAATTCCAGCAGAGGCGACACTAGGTGAGACTTCATCCAATCTACCTAAGTCTTGGTGGCAAAGTCACCCGGTACTTGTGCTAGTAAGAGATGGCAGATCCTAGGCGAATTAGTCGAAGTGCGTGTAAGTTGGCTCAGACACCAACATTGCTGAAAAAACCAATATGAATATTCTTTTGCAATTCTCCTGTTAAAAGTCTGCAGCAACCCTACTGTCGCAGAAATCCTTCCTATACAACAGTATTGCTAGCACAACGATCAGAATAGAGAGGCCTAAGAAATTTTGTTTTAAGCAAATTATTTCCATCTCATTGCTGAAAACTTAATGCCCTTGATTTCCAGAAGATTCACGGTTGTGTCTGTATCTGTGGGAGGATGGGAGGAGCACAACTTCCAGCTCAGCCAACTTTTCCAAACTTAAAAGGAAAAAAAAAAGTTGTGTATGTTTTGTGGTATTCTTCCATTTTCAAAAGAGAAAACATTACACTCTAGATGTACCTCATATTTGTTGACCACCAGTAAAAGACTTAGAATACTAGCTTTTATTGCATGCAAAAGAGGCAGAGCAACTTTTAGAAAAGAAAGAACATATATGTATTAGAACTAGCTTTAGTTAGCAGCTAACCTTGGATACATAAAGCCACTAGTCTGATCTCCACCACTAAGATACTCCTGAAGCATCTGAGGATGATATTCTAAAATCTGGTTTGCACAAGACAAGATTAAAGTCGGTCCTTTAAACCATTTCACTAACAAGGTAGCCATTATTATTATACTAAAGAAAGCTGCACCTCCCGATAGATGAGTTCTCTAACATCTTCTTTTGCCAGTTTCCTTTTCTCAAATTCAAACTCAAGCTTTGATATTGGTGGTCTAGATGGTTCACAATCAGCATTTGATAAACCACGGAAATATGGATCCGACAATGCCTAAGAAAAAGGCACAATTAGTGTTTCTAAGTCAATTGGACTTGAGAATTTCCTTTAGCAGATGAAGTAACATTGATTTGTTTTCAATCACTACCTCTTCTGCCGATGGCCGATCTTTAGGGTCAAATGCAATCAGTCGTTCAAGTAGGCGTAACGCCAAAGGATCTGCATTTGGAAACTTTTTTTCAAATGGAACCGGTTGTTTCTTCCGCATGCTACTGAGGTATCTTCTTGCCTTTTCATTTCTGATCTGCCAGTTTTGAATTTAAAAAAAAAAAGTTTATAAAATAAGAAAAATAAAGTGGCATGTAAAAGGTGACGCCATGGAACCTCTCAGCAAAAAACTCTTTTTACTTTATCTTTTATTCTCAAATATGCCTACTTGCAAGTAATAAACACATACTTTCGAACAAAAAGCATGCAGAAATAATCTGGATGATGCTAAAAGAATAGCACAATATCAAAGAAAACCTCAGAAAGAAAAGCATATATTATGACAACAGACCTTTGCAACTGTTTCGGGAGGAGGTGTCCCAAGCAAATCTGTGATTAGGTCTAATTGATGCACCACATTCTTTCCAGGAAATAACGGTTTTCCAGAAAGCAATTCTGCAAATATGCATCCGATGCTCCAAATATCAATAGCAGGAGTGTACTGCAAATAGGGAACTCTCAGAGATAGTATATTTCACATGTAAATCAGTCTACAAAGATGTGTCAAAAACATAAATAAAGTCTTCACATGTATGATAAAGTTGTTTCATAGTGAAACCACATCCTTCCAAATATAATTCTTTTATCAAAATTTGACAAGGAGCAAATCTTTGTCTTTAAAGCGGTATAAACTATAGGTCCCCAAGCCATGTTTCAGTGTAAAATGCAAGAGAAGTAGCTTCTTAGTATCTCATCCATTGCCTATATCAACACCAATGGTGGAACCAGACTCAAACTAAACTTGGAAAAGAACTTCTCAGAAGGTTAACTGAACCCGACACATTCATGCTCAAAGCCAGTAAAAGTGTGGTGTGATCTGTGTTAAAATTAAAAGCTCATATGACAACCTATTAGCTCCTGTGAAATAATATTGTTATGAATTTTTTTAGTATTTCACGTTTTAGACTTGTGAAATGTTGAAAATTCCAAATTCCTTGGGCAGTTACTCGAACATTAGCAAAATGCGCCCAGTTTTTTCTGTAGCCCCATTGACTTGGTAATTTTCATTGTACGACTTGAAGTTACTCTAGTGGTGGGTCGACTTCATAAGCTGTGTTCTGTATGATGCACCCACCTGCCTTTAAATTCTGTATCCACCTCCGAAAAACAGCCAATAAATTAAACTTTTACTGTTGCAGAACAATTGAGGAAAACAGGCCATAGAGCAGGTATCCCACGGTATTGATGAGCACTGCACTAGATTCTAGAGATTGGTACTCATAACAGAAGGTGGAGCATATGCTGTAAGAGAGATACTCTAATCATTGATCCAATCCAAAGAAATCATGCTACTATCTAAGTTCTTGAATTTGAATTGACTTTTTCCAACAAGTAGCTCCATAGCTTATTAACTATCCTTCAACCTTTGATGAACCTATGATTCAACACAGCTCGCATAAGGTAATATGAAAAACAGCTAACATATTCTGCTAACAAGAAGTTATAGATCTCATAATAATGTGACTTTCCTGAATTACTACTGAGACTCTCCCTTTTTTTCTTCTTTTTTATACTTTTGGTGTTTGCTGCAGTTTATTTTTCAATCACAGCATTTTCGAGTTGTAATCAAATGACTCTAGTTTGTAGACATTGTTAAAGGCTGCAACAGCATATCAGTACACGAAGTGTCAGCCACAAATCTTTTATAGTGAAAAATAATTACTTTGGCAAGAGTTTTTCCCTCTCCCTAAGGAAATAGAATGACGTATAATCTAGCAATCTGAAAGCAAAGCAAAAGACTGGAGGAGCGGAGTATCAAAATAATGGGGAACAATCTTGATCATAATACGTTGACACTTAAGTGCAAAAGACTGGAGTAAGAAAATAATGGCAAACAATCGTGCACATAATACATTAACACTAAGTGTAATTAACTGTATGTACCTTGCAGTTTTTGCATATACGAAACAAAACGAACTAATAAACTCTGAAAATTAGTGCCATTGCAGTTGTTGCATACAAAAATCAAGAAAAAAACAGGTCAAAACTTAAAACTCAAGCCACTGCCATTGCAGTTGTCGCATATACACAACCAGAATGAACAAACAAACTTCGGAAGCCAGTGATAAACCGATCTTACCTTAGAGAAAAAGGAGCCACATAGCTCAGGGGCACGATACCATCGAGTTGCAACATAATCCTTTAATACATCAAATAAGATAAATGTATCAGAAATACCAGTCAAAAAGCATGTATAGAAAAACAATGGCAGAAAGGAAGCCTTCCAAATTTGAACTTACAGTCCAGAAAATAGCTGATGGCACATCATTAAATGATACACGAGCAAGCCCAAAATCACAAATCTTCAACTTACAGTCAGCATTAGCAAGAATATTCTTCGGCTTTAAATCCCGGTGGAAAATATTTGCTGGTAAGGGGGCAAAAACGGCAGGTTTGGTTATCACAGAGGTAACTTTAACTTCTACTTCTATAGTTAGAGGTAGCAAAAAGCACATTTCAAATTATACAAAGAACAAACCTGTATGAATATATTTTAGTCCACGCATAAGCTGGTATAGGAAAAACTGATAATGCTCAGCAGTAAGATCATTATTGGCCTTAATTACCTGATGGAGATCTGATTCCATCAATTCAAAAACAACATAAATATCTTTAAACTCTCTCCGAGAAGGAGGCAACATGATGTGCTTTATTTCTACGACATCTGGATGCCTAAGTAGCCGAAGAAGCTTAATTTCTCTCAAGATTCTTGTAGCATCAGAAACATGATCAAAGACATCATTAATTTTCTTGATTGCAACTCTTTCACCAGTATGGGTATCGACAGCAGATCCCACAACTCCATAGCTGCCTTTTCCAATTACTTCCTGAACTTGGTATCTACTTGCCTCTCCATATTCCGTAAAGAATTCCGTCTCCAACGCATTCTGAATAAGCACATTCCATTAAAAATATCTAATATACATCTGAAAGGTGAAATAGCACCAACCCCCCCACCCCCTCCTCTTAACCATGTAAATTGACATTGATGTTAAACTATAATAAGGGGCGATTAAAGGTAACTTTACGTGTTAGAAAATACAAACACGCAGGGTAGGCCGGTGCACTAAACTCCCGCAATGCGCAGTGTCCGGGGAAGGGCTGGACCAAAATGATCTATTCTGCGCAGCAAGTTAAGCTAGTGCTTTGACATGAATAGGAAAAGCTAAGCAATCAAGAAAGCTGGTGCTTTGACATGACATCCCCATTGACCAAAATCCATCTGATACTTTCTATTAGAACTTAACATAAATACAATTTCTCTGGGCAAAATTTTGACTTTACAGAAAATACAGCACCATTTGGCCAGAGAATATTCGATCATTGACTCATAGTGATACCACAGACTATCAAATGTTCATCTTCTGAACACACAGACTGAAATATCAGAATGAATTAAGCTGCAAAATTCCATTCTCAAACAGAAGGGTCAAGGATTTTAAATCAGTAGGTACAAATACCATTGCATGTACTCACTTTTTTGTAACAATAAATATAAAGTTAATACAAATTCATATTGTCAACAAAAGCTTCAATCTTTATGTGTTTGTGAAATACAGACATCAAGACAGATCATCCACGAGGAGGTCACGGGTTCGAACCATGGAAACAACCTCTTGCAGCAAGGGTAAGGTTACAATACACCCTTGTGGTCTGGCCGTTCCCTGAACCCCGGCAGATAGCGGTGGCTTAGTGCACTGGGCTGTCGTCCTTTTAAGACAGATCATCCACATCAAATTAAGCAGTTAATAGTATTCTAGTAAAACAGTAAAATCCAAAAGAAAACAAAGCAAAAAGGGGGTCAAAGATTCTGTAGGTAAAAGGACAAAAAGGTAAAAAAGAAAAGAAACCTTTTTGAGAGGATCCATTGAAGAATGGGCAGAAATAGGGAAACTAAGCCGTTTAGGTACTTTGATGAGCTTTAGACCTGTAATGTCAAAATCCTCAATAATGGTAAACTCTTGATTATTATTATCTTCTGCTCTTTCTTGCAGATGGGTATTATGGGGTTTCTGAATATCAGTCAAGATCGCATCTTCATTGCTATGACGACGTTGAAACCAGCGAAGAACACCATCCACAAATGTACCGCCACCCCCCATATACACACTAAACTTTCGTATTGCTTGATTCCTCACCACAAGATCTCAGCATTCCACGCTTTCTCTTCTGTCTCTCTTCTTATGTACTCCAATGCTTTCTCCCGATTCTCCCTCCTCCAATTTTCTCCTCCAACTCTTGTTTGTTCCTTTTTTGTTTTTTTTCCTTTTGTAGATGAAAGCAAATAAAAAACTATTCTTTCCTCCAAACTATTCTTGTTTGTCTCTCTTTTTACTCTGTGACTTATTTTACACTATAAATTTAAAATTTTTTACTTTTTTTTAAAATAGAATTCACATAAATTAAAATAGAGAGAATAGTGCTTTACATGTATAGGCCATGTTTGTCCATAAAAAAATATTCCTTCTTTTCAACAAAAAATTTAAAAATATATTTGTCCATGAAATTTTATAAAGTTTTAGAAATTATTCGAAAATGACCACTTTTCCAAAATTTTCAGAACATTTTCCCTCCTCCCCCCGACACACACACAAAGAAAATTATAATATTCAAGTGAAATGCATGTTCAAACATGATTTCGAAATTTTAAATATCATTTTTCAACTTAACTCCACATGCTATTTTTTTTCAAAAATTATAATTTTTAAGTCCAAATGCCTACATAATATCCTTTTTACTATGATATAGAAAAATTCTTTTATATTGAAAAATATTTTTAACTTTCTATTTTTAATGACTTGATTTACAATTAATTTTGAAAGTTTTCATTTTTTTTTTCTTAAGTATCGTATCTAATTAAACACTCTCACATAAAATGACATGAAACTAATCCATACTCCCTCCGTCTCATATTATGTGTCGTGTTTCTCTTTTACACGCTCCTTAAGAAATATTAATTAGGAAAGGGATTGGACTACTCTACCCTTATTTATGTCTTTAAATATAATATCTCTTCATTGAATATTATTCTATTTATGTGTTATCTCTATTTTCAAGAACAATTATTACTAAGGGTAAAAAAAAAAAAAAATCAATTTTGTCTTGAACTTCTAAAATGATAAATAATTTGACACAACTATTTTTAATAACCACGACTATTAATATGAGATGGAGGAAGAATTAACTTATCATAATTAAGTAAGTTAACGAGATAAAATTATACAATAAATGATTATGATTAAGTGAAAAAATGTATGTACAAACATATATGTTGTTGAAATTGGGTTTAGAACTTAGAAGTTAGACCAACCGCGTTTACTTTGGCAAATGGCATACTCTTTGCGGCGAGATGTTTCCGTGTTCTTACCTTTGAAATTTGAAAGCATATTATTTTGCAAGTTATGGGTATCAAGTAGGCAAGTTGTTTCCCTACCTTTTATATGTTTCGGCAAATTATTGGCAAATTGTTGTCCTGACTTTCAAATGGAGAATATTTTAAGTTTTTAACCTTAGGCTTCAACGTCCAATCTATTGGGATGATTAAGGAAAAGGAATTATGTGGTCCTTAATTACTATCATTTATCAATTATTGTAACAAATGAAAATTAAATTTTGTTCTTAAGGAGTAATTTGGCGTGGAGGGATATAACAAGGGACTTTTTCGTATATAGTGTATTTTTAAGCTAAAGCTTAGTAATTGTTTTATTTTTGCTTGACATTATTGGGTCAAAAGTTTTTCTTTGTGGGATTGTGCGGTGTGCTATATACAACAAACCATAACAATAGTTTAAATCAAATTTAACTCAACATTCTTACTGCATACATAACAGAAAGACCTTTCTATTTTCTAATCACTATTACAAATTGAATAATAGGTACTACCTAATAGAAAACTGACAACTGAATGGAAAGGACGGTACAACTAAAATCCTTCTATTTTTTGAAACAATCACAAAATCCTTCATTATTGGTTGAACACAGCCACATATTTTACCAATTTAGGCTCATCAGCAGGTATTTTTGCCAAATAGTTCATCTTATCCGAAGAAGTGACTACATGGTAGTCAAAGCTAGCAATCACCTTGCATATCTCAACTAGAGTGAGATATCCCATATAAATACAAAAAAATAAAATAAAATTGAGGATAAAAAAAAAAAGTAACTTGATCAGAAAAGATGAAAATACATGCACAAAAAAAGCAGTTTTTTAATTGAATTGATGTTTTTTAGTCTAGTAAAGAAAGCAAGTTGTTTGATTGAACGGATGCTCTCTAGTCTAGTAAATACACGTTGGTGCGTGCTCCTTTCAGGTGATGAATGATGATCGATAGACTGATCTATAATTAGGGTGATGTAGTGGATTTAATATGGGTTTATGAATGACGATATGATCCATAATTCTTCTAGTTATACACATCATTCTGCACAGACCGCAGTAGTGCATAAAGCCTTATGTGCCTAAAGTTTAAATGCCAGAATATTTTCCAGCAGATATTGACCCAAATAAATAGACATTAATAGTAAAACGGAAAGTTCTAATCAACATTATTAAATATTATATACAAATAATATATTTTACACGAAATCGGTTTATCCCCATGAGTTGGTTAAAAAACAGTGGATTTTTAAGCTAAAGCTTAGCAATTGTTTTAGTTTTGCTTGACTTTATTGAGTCAAAAGTTTTCTTTGTGTGATTGTGCCGGTGTGTTATCTTGCCAAGAGCCAATGTACAACAAAGCAAAGAAATAGTTTAAACTTATTATGAAATAAAGACCGTAAAGTAAACATAAGTATAGAGGGAAATTGATATATTATTTAAATTATAAAATAATGTATATAAAGAATTGAAATTTTCTCTATTTTTAAAAGAAAGGAAGTTGTTGTGTAAGCTACTTCTGCAAGCTGCTTGTAAGCTACTACTACACTAGATATAGATAATCTTCTATCGGGGGTAATGTTTATTCATAACGGAATACCGAAAGGATAAGCTCATTGTACTAGATATAGATAATCTTCTACCGGGAGTGATGTTTATCTATAATGGGGTACCGAAAGGATAAGCTCATCGTACCAAATATAGATAATCTTCTACCGAGAGTGATGTTTATCCATAACGGGGTACCGAAAGGATAAGCTCATTGTACCAGATATAGATACTCTTCTATGGGGGTGATGTTTATCCATAACGGAGTACGGAAAGGATAAACTTCTTCAGGAGGCTTATTTTCAATAGAGTACTAAATAGATAAACATATTTACGGCGGAGTCTCATATAATATAAGCTTCTTCAGGAAGCTTATTTACAACGGAATACTAGATGCACATCCATAATATATTTATAACACCCCCCTCCCCCTGGATGTTCAATAAAAAGAGTACGCATATTTACTAATACGCCCAACTAGTTGTCTCATTAAAAACCTTATAAGGAAAATCCGTAGGAAAAACCTTAGTAAGGAAAAAAAAAGTATAGCGCGTCTATTACTCCCCCTAATAAAAACCTTATTTCAAATATTTGAGTCTCCGCATTCCAATCTTGTATACCATCTTCTCAAAAGTTGAAGTCGGCAAAGATTTAGTGAATCTGCCGGATTGTCACTTAAACGAATTTGTTGCACATCAATGTCATCATTTTTTTGAAGATCATGTATGTAGAATAATTTTGGTGAAATGTGCTTCGTTCTATCTCCTTTTATAAATTCCCCCTTTAATTGGGCTATGCAAGCATCATTGTCTTCGTATAAAAATGTGGATCTTTTATCACATTCCAAATCACATTTTCCTTGAATAAAATAAATCACTGATCTCAACCACACGCATTCCCTACTTGTTTCATGAATAGCTATTATCTTAGCATCATTTGAAGAAGTAGCAACAATAGATTGCTTTGTGAAGCGTCATAATATGACATACCTCCACATGTAAACACATACCCCGTTTGAGATTGAGCTTTATATGGATCAGATAAATAACTTGCATCTGCATACCAACAAGATTTGCACTATCTTTGTTAGAATAAAATAAACCCATATCAAGTGTTCCCTTTAAATATTGCAATATATGCTTAATCTCGTTCCAATGTCTCCGTATAGGAGAAGAGCTATATCTTGCTAGTAAATTCATAGAAAATATTATGTCGGGCCTTGTAGCGTTAGCAAGATACATAAGTCCACCAATTGCACTAAGATAAGGTATTTTAGGACCACGGAGTTCCTCATCCTTTTTTGGAGGTCGTAACAAATTCTTATTCACTTCAAATGATCGAACAACTATTGGTGTACTCAATAGGTGCGCTTTGTCCATGTAAAAGAGTTTTAAGACCCTTTCTGTATAGGCAAATTGATGGATAAAGATCCCCTCTGCTAAATTTTCAATTTGCAGACCAGGACAAAGTTTTGTCTTTCCAAGATCTTTCATCTCAAATTCTTTCTTAAGATATTCAATTGCCTTTTGGAGCTTTTGTGGAGTTCCAACAAGATTTATGTCATCAACATAAACAGCAAGTATAACAAATTCTGATGCCATTTTCTTTATAAAAATACATGAACAAATAACATCATTTATGTAACCCTCTTTCAGCAAATATTCACTAAGGCGATTATACCACATACACCCAAATTGCTTTAAACCGTACGAAGATCTTTGTAATCTGATTGAATATATTTTCCGAGATTTGAAATTTGCTTCAGATATTTTAAATCCTTTGGAGATTTTCATATAAATTTCATTATCAAGTGAACCATACAAATAAGTTGTATCTACATCTATTAAATGTATTTCAAGCTTTTTATGTAGTGCTAAACTGATGAGATATCGAAATATTATGGTATCCATGACTGGTGAATATGTTTCATCAAAATTGACTCCGGGTCGTTGTGAGAATCCTTGTGTGACAAGGCGAGCTTTGTATCTTCCAGTTTCATTTTTATCATTTCTTTATCGCACAAAAACCCATTTATAACTAACTGGTTTTATACCAGTAGATGTTTGGACTACTGGTCCAAAGACCTCTCTTTTAGCAAGTGCGTTCAATTTTGATTGAATTGCTTCTTGCCAATTTGGCCAGTCAGATCTTTGTCGACATTCTTCGACAGATCGAAGTTCAAGATCCTCACTATCTTGTATAATGTTAAGTGCAACATTATATGCAAAAATATTATCCACTACTATTTCAGATCGATTTAAATCAATCCCTTCATTAGTAGAACTTATTAAAAGCTTCTCACTCACTTGAGTCTCGGGTTCATCAATTTTTTCAAGAATCTCATAACTAATCAGATCTTGGGTCTCTTCAGGGGATCCCTTCATAATATCGTTTTGATCATTTGTCGATTTTCTTTTTCGAGGATTTAGATCCTTAAAACCCAAAGGCCTACCACGTTTCAGGCGTGCTTTAGGTTCACTAGCTCTCATGCTAGTAGATGGTCCTGCTGGGACATCAATTCGGATAGCACATTCTCTGTAGGGATATGTGACTTCGTTATCCTTTTCAAATCAGTAAATGCGCCTCGTTATCCTCTTGATTACATATAGGGATACGTGGATTAAAATGAGATAATGATGAAACGTTCCACACAATTTCTCTTTTGATTTCCTTTTTCTCTGCCCCTAATTATGGAAAATTTATTTCATCAAACTGACAATCTCCAAATCGAGCAATAAATAAATCTCCCGTCAATAATTCAAGATAACGAATAATAGAGGGTGATTCAAACCCAACATATATTCTTAACCTTCTCTGCGGGCCTATCTTGCTGCAATGTGGTGGTGCTACTGACACATATACAACACATCCAAAAATTCGTGGATGGGCAATATCTGGTTCATGACCGAAAATTAATTGTGACGGATAATATTTATTATAATGTGTCGGACTGAGACGATAAGTGATGCTGCATGCAAGATAGCATGGCCCAAACAGTAGTGGGCAATTTTATTTTCATAAGTAGTGGTCTTGCTATCAATTGCAAGCGTTTAATAAATGACTCTACAAGGCCATTTTGAGTATGAACATAAGTTACAAGATGTTAAACTTTTATCCCAACTGATAGACAATAATCATCAAAAGCTTGAGATGAGAATTCTCCAACATTATCAAGGCGAATAGTCTTTATAGGATAATTTGGGAATTATGCGCTTAATCGAATTATTTGGGCTAATAGCTTTGCAAACGCCAAGTTGCGAGATGATAGTAGGCACACATGAGACATTCTTGAAAATACATCTATTCGAACCATAAAATATCTAAACAGCCCACTTGGTGGGTGAATAAGTCCACATATATCCCCATGTATACGTTCTAAAAAGGCAGGGGATTCAATGCCAACCTTCATTGGTGATGGTCTAGTGATCATTTTGCCTTGATAACAAGCATCACAAGAAAATTCATTATTTGTAAGAATTTTCAGGTTCTTTAACGGGTGCCGGCTCGAATTTTCAGTAATTCGTCTCATTATTACTGATCCGGGATGGTCCAAATGACCATGCCAAAGCACAAAAATATTTGAATTAATAAACTTCTAATTTACGATGGAGTGTGCTTCAGTTGTACTAATATTTGAATAATATAAGTCAGAAGATAAAGTTGGTAACTTTTCTACAATGCACTTATGGCCAGAAACATTAATGCACTTCTGGCCAGAAACATTCTTTGTAATATAAAGATATTCCATATCATTTTATCTATCGTCTCAACATGATACCCATTTCTGCGGATATATATAAAACTCAACAAATTTATTCGGGTCTTGGAGGAGAATATGCATTGTCTACTCTAAGTTTTGTTCCCTTAGACAGAAATATAGTGGCTCTTCCGGAGCCTTTAATCAAACTTATATTACCAGAAATTATTGAAACATTTGCTTTTTCCTTATGCAAATAAGAAAAGTATTTCTAGTCTTTGAATATGGCATGAGTTGTTCCACTATCAATTATACAAATACCTTCATGATTGGTCTTTGATCAAAATATAATTTGAGGATTATCTATATTCTTCAAAATGACATAAACAAAATAAATATGATAGTAAACATCATTATCAAAGCATAACTTTTATTTATGTACAACAATTACATAACCATACTATCTACTACAAACAATAAAAATTAAAATATTTACATTTCTACAGATTCATCACTAATCATATGACTTGTTTCTCCTTCCGGGAGTGCAAAGTAATCAGCTGCATCCAAATACATGAAGTCTAAATTATCTTCCGAAATAAATTTTGCTTCAACATTTTTATCTATCTTCTTCAGGGAGGCTTGATACAGCTCAACCAGGTGCTTTGGTGTACGACAGGTACGTGATCAGTGCCCTTTTCCTCCACATCTATAGCATGCATTTTCTGCCTTTGCTACTTGCACCGCTTCATGCTTTTGTTCCTTTCTTTCTATTGTTGGTGGTGAGGAGGGTTCTTTGGTCCATTATTATTATCATGACTAGATTTTCTTCTCCGACCACGGCCATGACCACGACTGGGGCCACGTCCTCTTCCACGCTTAGCTTGGTGGAAGTTCGTCTCATTCACTTCAGGGAATGGATAAGAATTAGTAGATAAGCTTTCATGGTTTTTCAGTAATAGCTCATTATGCTGCTCGGCTATAAAAATATGTGAGGATAAGTTCAGAATACTTTTTGAATCTTATCTCTCGATGTTGCTACTGCAGGAGCATAATCGAGGCATGAAAAGTGGTGAAAGTTTTCACCAACATATCATGATCAGTAATATTATCACCATATAATTTCAATTGAAAAATAATTCTGAACATAGCAAAATTATACTCACTAATAGATTTAAAACCTTGTAGCCTTAAATGAGTCCAATCATAACGTGCCTGTGGAAGAACGACCATCTTCAGGTGGTCATATCTATCTTTTAAATTATTTCACAGTATGACTAGATCTTTGATAGTGAAATATTCCATTTTCAAGCCTTCATCAAGGTGATGGCGTAGGAATATCATTGCTTTGGCATGGTCTTGGTTTGATGCTTAATTTTTATCCTTGTTGGTGTCTGCTAGACTCATCGTATCAAGATGAATTTCAGCATCAAGCACCCAAGACATGTAGCTTTTGTTCGATATATCCAGGGCTACAAATTCAAGTTTAGAAAGATTTGACATTATTTAGAAAAAGAAAGTAAGTACCTCTGATACTTTCAAAGTATTTGCTCGAGATGGTAGAGTGTCGTGCTTATAACGTGTTATGAAATAAAGATTATAAAATAAAGACAAGTATAGAGAGAAACTGATATATTATTCAAACTTCAAACTTATGTACATAAAGAACTGAAATCTCCTCTATTTATAGAAGAAAGGAAGTTGTTGTGTAAGCTGCTTCTGCAAGCTGCTGTGTAAGCTGCTACTGCACCAGATATACATAATCTTCTACCGGGATAATGTTTATTCATAACGGGGTACCGAAAAGATAAGCTCATTATACCAGATATAGATATTCTTCAATCGGGGGTGATGTTTATCCATAATGGGGTACCGAAAGGATAAGCTCATTGTACCATATATAGATAATCTTCTACCGCGGGTGATGTTTATCCATAACGGAGTACCGAAAGAATAAACTTCTCCAGAAGGCTTATTTTCAATAGAGTACTAAATAGATAAACATATTTACTGCGGAGTCTTATATAGATAAGCTTCTTCAGGAAGCTTATTTACAACGGAATGCTAAATGAACATCCATAATATATTTATAACAAAACTAAATTTAACTCAACATAATTCCTACTTCATACATAATAAATATTTGGGTTTTTTTAATAAAAATAGCCGACCAAATTCACTATTTATTTTTCCTAACCAGTGTACACAAATTATACATTGATTATACATAATTGTACACATATTATACATAAATTATATATATTATATATCTGCCGGCTATCTTTAGTTTAAGTAGTTGGATAATCGATTATTTCGATTAATTCTTCTAAATATTTTAATAATATTAATACCGACTGCTAAGTAGACTAGCTATTACATTATACTTAGAACTGCACAAGTAGTTGAAACCCCCCTCGTCTTTCATCTCAGAGAATTGAAAGTGAGTTGGTTTTCGATGAAAATTGGATTGACGACAGATTTTATTGAAGAATGTATTAAAGGTAGATCCTCCCTTTGTTATACACGATTTTTAGGTTTAAAGTATTTCTTTTAAATCTCACTTTAATATTTGAGTTTTGAGTTCATTTTAGTAAATGTCATCTTTTGGCAAAATAAAAATCACAAAAATAGCCACACTTTTTATTGGGATTTTAGGAAATTGTGATTTCTGAGTTTTATGTTATTACCTTAACTTTGCTATTTCTATTTGTCAAGAGAAAAAAGAAAAAAATATATTTCGTAGTTATAATGTTAAGAACTGAGTTTTGTTGAATAAATTTGAGCTTCTCTAGTAGTGCATTTTTAGTTGTTTAGTGCTATTTCTAACTAGTTAATTTGTCCGCGATTTGTGCTGTTATAAAAGGAAAATAGTTTCAATATGATTCTTGTTGTAAATTTAATTAGTTAGGATAGAATAAATTATTTTTCTCATATGTATATGCATGCATTTATAGATATCATATCCAATTAGCTCTAAAAACTCTCCATATAATCAATTTCAAAGCTAATTTTGTTTAAATCCCAAAAAATCATTATTGTCTGTAGTTGACTATGAACTGCACTAATTCCTAAAACCAACCATACATTCAGTCTTGGAATATGGCAATTAGTAGAAACCATGACCACCAAGAATATCTCCTTCTTTAGACTATAAAAAAGGCATTCAAGATTAATTTAATTAAACCCTCAAATAAAAAATGACATTCACCATGTCAATGAAGATTGGCATTATAGTTTTGACCCAATTAATTCCTACAACATGATGAATCTTATGCTCGTATAGGTTTTGGTAAGTAGATTTTGACTCCTTTCCCAAATCTAATTGTTGCTTTCAATATTCATTTGTCTTATAACATTGTAGACAATTTTGTATGTATAACTCAACCGAACTTTAGTATTACAAAACACAGCACACCTTTTAGCTTATATGTACCTTTATAATATATTTGTATTTTATAATCCTTTTCGCACCTCCTTATATAAAATAGCTAATCCTGGTCAGTAAAATATGTCACAGACATCTTTACTAATTCGTTATTATGCAATATGAGTAAACAAAATACATTAGAATCAATAGTCAATGCCAAGAATATAACTTTTTTTTGGTAAGTAGAAAATTTTATTAATTACCAAGTAAAAGTTTAACAAAAGCAGCATGAAAGTAACTTTAGTAAGCATAATAAGGTTCTTTCGTGTCTAATGCTAAAAAGTAATTTAAGCATAGAAATTACCTTTTATATGAGTTCTAGATAAGTTTGGCGTTTCAAAAATATTCTGATATAAATGCTTATTTTTTTCTTCTTTGTTTCTTTTTAAATGATTAACTCACCCATGGTGGATGAGCTTAAATTAAAAGTTTATTCGGAAAGCCTTTGAAAATGAATAATATTCTTTATTCATTTTTTAACGAAAATAAACTTTTTGATCAAATATATCCTTTTCATCACTTCTCGGGAATCAAATTTTTGAGATATTTTCATATTTAAAATAGTTGCAGTAGTAGCTAGCTAAGAATAATACGTTCAATTCGACACCTGAAAAAAATAGTAATTAAAATTCTCAATCCATAAATCAATGGTGGAATTCAGACTTGTTATTTTCTTGAAACATGAAAAAATCTCTACTATATTATATGCATGATTGAAATATGTATAAAAATAACATCGCATAATTACTTATAGATAAAAGTTCCGAGAAGGCCACACATGGAGAAGAAAATGCAAAATCTAGCAAATAATATGTTCTTCATGAGTTTACCCGTTGGCTCAACAATTATTTTGCGGAAATGCTGCTACTATGATAAGCTCACGGATTTGTTGTTTGGCTTTTAGGCTTGTGAATTGTGATACATATAAGCATAGATAGAGAAACACATACAATTATGTATTAACTTGCACATTAAAATTTTGGAGGTTATAAATGTAAAAGGCATAAAAACGTAAGAATATTAATACAAATAGAAATTATGATAATGAATTGGGAAACTAATTGACTTCATTTTCTTAAATGTCTTTCCCTATTAATTGAGCAATCAATCTAGACAATGAAGTTTCTTGATTTTGCAGCAAATATTTTAGTGGAATATAAGAGAAATGCCAAAAATTTGACAAAAAATTAAATATCAATGATGGCCAAAGAGAGGTGCCTTCCCCTCTTTTATATATATATAGAGAGAGAGATTTATTCTTCATTATTTTTGTTATGTTGAAACTTTTTTCTCAAAAGAAAGGGGAAGAGTGAATTTCTTTCTTTGTCATACTTTATTTATAGGAATAGTTGACTAATTATTAAGTTTGTATAATATTTAATTTAAATTTTAACTGTAATAATTTAGTCTGAATTTGATCACTTGATTGTAATGCTTTAGTCTTTCTCCTAATTTTCCTCGTTACTTTCTCTCAAAATTCCACCTCACCCTTCTCTCCATATTCTCTAACAAATTCAGAACATACCATGCAAATACACGCCTAAGGCTAAAACCCTCGTTCTGTTTTCTCGCTGGCACAACTTTTCTCAAACACATTGGCTACAAGAACACCTCAATTTTACTCTTAAATAATCAGAACTTCATAGTCAAAAAGTTCTCCTCCCCCAAAGTCCCAACAAGTGATTTCTTTTTTTCATTTCTCTCTTTTTTCACATTCGTCATTCCATTTTTCATGTTACGTTTCTGCAATCTTGTTGAGCGAAACATTTGCCTCTTAATCTGATTGTTTCTTTTGTTGTTTCCTTGCTTCTCTTATTCTCTTTCCCTGTGATAATGCTTTTGTAACATCATGTGCCACCTAATTATCACAAAGCTTCTTGTCCTAATCTCTATTTCCTGCTTTTGTAAAGTTGAATATTCAGAGTTATGCTTCAAAACCTTGCTTCCGTTGTTCAATAATGATTAAATACCTATTTTAATGGGAAGAAATAACTTCACTTGTTTGACCCTTAACATAGTTTATTTTTAAAGATGTGCAGAATTGATGTTGTGTTACTGTTGAAGAGACTGGATACTGCCCTTAGCGATCCTCAAACAGAAGAAAATAGCTATAGGAAAGCGCTGCAGAATCAAGCCCGAATAAGCAAGAGCTGATCCGTTTTTCTTGCTATTTAGTGACATCTCAGGAGGAGATGCACCATGCGAATAGGGTGTCATGTCACTAGGTGGCAAGAAAAATGGATCAGCTCTTGCCTGATTCGGGCATGCTCATGAGAGTTTTATTGTAGTTAATTTCTTCTGTTTCAACTCTGTTAACAGCAATCGCCAATCTCTAAAGTCTTATTGTAGTTGTTTTCATTCTCTTAAGTAGCTTTACTAGTGGCAATCGCCAATCTCTTCGGAAGGTTTAATATATATATATATACACACACATCTGCTAACAAAGTGAATAAGCACCATAACAAGAAGATCAAGAATTACAAAGTAGAAAGCAGAGCATTTTTGGCAAACTAGATAGCTTCACATATTAAAATTATAGTTGGAAAACCAATACATGGATTAATATTGTATTAGTTAGAGATTCTCATTCAACAATTTTTGATTCTTATATTTAATTTGTAATGATAGATCAATTTTGTTAAATCTTATACACAAATACTTGGATTAGTATTGATACGATCTATTTTACGAATTTTTTCGTTTCTATACAATATCTGAAATTTATTTATCAAAATTATTCTAATTTTGTATATTACTCGCCCTAAACAAGGATTAGTTACAAATTATATACATTCCTCCTTAAAAGACTCTCAATCTATTATTAGTGCCTTCAATCAAGGGATTTAATTATACCCTTTTCCTTTTTTCTCTCCTCTCTCCCCTCTTCTCTTTGGATCGAACTTATATTTAGGGATTTCTTTTTGATAATTGTTTCAAAATAATCAATAAACAAGTCGTCTGTCTAGAAATTTTCAAAAGTAGCCAGCAATATTTAATAAATAGAAGCTTCCACGATTTTGAATTAAGTCGTCACTGCAAATGCAAACATTCTATTAGTTAAGCTTCAGGCATCAAACAAGAATAATTTTGATTGGTGCCTAGAAAATCTCTTTATTATTTTTCAAGCTATAAAATAACTCCAAAATCAATTCATACAACCATAAAAAAATCTCTTAACATAATAAGAGTTGTGAGAGTTAAAAATTGTAAGAGAATGTCAAGAGTGAAGTTGCTCGGACATAGTGGGAGCCCTTTTAGTTGCAGAATTGAATGCGCTCTAAAGATTAAGGGGGTAAAATATGAGTTGATAGAAGAAGATTTACAGAATAGAGCCCTCTGCTTCTTCAATCAAATCCTGTTCATAAGAAAATCCCAGTGTTGTTGCACAATGGCAAGCCCATTGCTGAGTCACTTGTAATTGTTGAAATTTTCGGACAACCAGGAGAAGGTAATGTCTCCAAAAGCAGGCGACGAAAAACCTACATTGAATGTTGCAGCTGAACAAAATTTAGTATCTCCTCGGACTTCGGAGAAGATAAAATCAATTGAGAAAAGAACAATATATGGTACATCAACATACAAATTAAAAATAAATTTCATACAAATTTAATGCAAATTTGAATATCTACAACAACATACATAGTACAAATAAATTCATACAACTAATTATATATTATGCAACTTATTTACAACTTATCTACAACTTTCATACATTATTTCTACCCAGTTAAATACAACTACAATATCATACAACTTAAATATAATTCTTATACAAATTTTATACGATATGTCTTTTGTATATATTTTGTATCTGATTTGTATATATTTTGTCTGTGGTGTGTGCTTCTTCCTCTCTAAAATTCCAATCAAAACTTACTCTCTTTATACAATTTTGATACATATCAATAACTTTATGTAAAAAGATAGTATTGATAACTTAAATACAAATTTTATACGACGATTCATATATTATACAACTATTTTTCAACTTTCATACGACATTCAAATAAAAATTATATATTACTATAATAGAATATAATTTACATATAATTATACTACAACTTTATTACAATTTCGTAAGTATATTGTATATCATGTGTTCTTCTTCTTCTTCACCCTCAAAATTGGGATATAAACTCCAAAAAATATTCCCAATTGTTTCCAACAACACCTAATCCAAACAAATAATGGTTTTTGAAAATCAAAATTCAATTTCAAAGCTTCAAAGCTTTTTAATGGCTGTCAATGGTGGAGAGTCAAACACCTTCAAAATTTATTGATTGACAATTTCAATTTGAACACCAATTGTGCAACATGAAAGGAAATTGCTAAGTTAAAACGATTGACATCCATTTATGAATTCCATTAAAACTCTATACAACAAGAAAGCATAAAAAGCATAGAACATCAAATGAAGAAAAATTGGGGAAAAAAATAGAGAAGGAGAGTAGAGAGAGACACACACACACAGAGAGAGAGAGAGAGAGAGAGAGAGAGAGACGGAGAGAGGGAGTGGGAAAGTATAAAGGGATAAGAAAATAATTGATATTCCTGATTCAATTCCTAATATAAAGGGATACTCATTTAAAACTTATTTGTATATAATTAGTAAATTATATATGATCATGTAATTAAATTAAAACTTGAGTAGGAAGGATAATAAAATTTCAAATAGTATATAGGAAAAAATCCCTATATTTTAGGAATCAAATAAAATTTGAGGCCCAGAATGTATATGCTTGTAAATCCTAATTTTAAAACTAACTAAATTAACCCATGTGTGCATGAAAAAGAGAGTTAATCCGAATCCGATGAATGTAATATAAAATACATAGGTTTGATATATTCAACATTAATGATAAAGTCAACCTGCGAAAATGCTCGCGGGGTCTTTGATTGAGCCTCCTCCTCCTCTTCTTCTTCTAATGTAACGATCCGGCTGGTCGTTTTGAGTAACATAGCTCTGTTCCTCCGTTTACAACTTATTTTATGTTTAATTATTGTTATGTAACTTGCCGGGTATCACGACCTGGAATTCCCACTCGCGGGATCGTGATGGCGCCTAACATTCCACTTTCTAGACAAGCCAACGTTAGAATAATCTTAACCATTTTTAAACAAATCAAATTAAACGGATGCCAATTACTGAAATAACTGTGATGAAACTGAAATAAAGTGCGAAAAATCATAACAACTGAATTATCTAAATACATCCCCTAATCTGGTGTCACAAATGCATGAGCTACTAGAATAATACAAATAAAGGTCTGAATGAAAGTAAAGCTGTCTGAAAGAAAATACACAGCTAAGAAAAAGTAGAAGGGGACTTCAGAACTGCGGACGGTGTGCAGCTATACCTGAAGTCTCCTCTGGGTAGCTGAATCCGAGCAAGTCTATGATACGCTGCTGGGACTAACTTCGGTATTTGCACAAGAAGTGCAGAATGTAGTATTAGTACAACCAACCACATATACTCTGTAAGTGCCGAGCGTAACCTCGACGAAGTAGTGACTAAGGCAGATCTCTTTCATTAACTTGTACGCAGTAATAATAATAATAGAAAAAATAGAAATAGCGGTAAGACAACTAACTCATATCAACAAATCTCAAATCAGCCAGCAGTAACTCTGAATAATCAGTCATATGACTCATCTCAATAATCGAGGCCATTTCAGCAGTCTCAATCAATTATTACTTTTATCATTATATTGCGGCGTGCAACCCGATCCCACAATGTAAACTTTACATTATTCCGTTGTGGCACGAAATCCGATCCCACAATATATATAAACTTTAAACAATTCCGTTGGTGCACAACCCGACCCCTCCATATAATCATCCGTTAATATCATAATCCATCCTTATTCCGCTTTTTCAATTCATTTCCTTTCAATTTCTGTTGCGACTTGCAACCAGCTCCCCAAACAATATAGATTAAAAATACTTATGTGAAACTAACCCGATGAGAGCAACAATTAATACAAAATCATAGAGCGGTATATGACAGTTCCGATATACGAGGGAAACAAATAAGGACAAGTAACAAATAAGTGTGGAATCAGGGAAGGGATGGAGAATTTATTCCAATAAGCCCTTGCCTCGTGAATTGGCGTCCGAACGCCTCGAATCTAGTCACAAACAATTCAATATACTCAACACAAGCTATGGGAATCAATTCCATTTGAAAATGCTATATTTCCAAATTAAAATCCGAAAAGTCAACTCAAAAATCAACGTGGGGCTCATGTCTCGGAACCCGACAAAATTTACGAAATCCGAACATCCGTTCTGATAGGAGTCCAACCATAAAAAAATTATTGAATTCCGATGTCAAAATAATCAATAACAAGTTGTGTGTCTAGAAATTTTCAAAAGTAGCCAGCAATATTTAATAAATAGAAGCTTCCACGATTTTGAATTAAGTCGTCACTACAAATGCAAACATTCTATTAGTTAAGATTTAGGTGTCAAACAAGAAATAATTTTGATTGGTACCTAGGAAATTTCTTTATTATTTTTCAAGCTATAAAATAACACCAAGATCAATTCATACCGCCATAAAAAAATCTCTTAACATAATAAGAGTTGTGAGAGTTAAAAATTGTAAGAGAATGTCAGGAGTGAAGTTGCTTGGACATAGTGGGAGTCCTTTTAGTTGCAGAATTGAATGCGCTCTAAAGATTAAGGGGATAAAATATGAGTTGATAGAAGAAGATTTACAGAACAGAGCCCTTTGCTTCTTCAATCAAATCCTGTTCATAAGAAAATCCCAGTGTTGTTGCACAATGGCAAGCCCATTGCTGAGTCACTTGTAATTGTTGAAATTTTCGGACAACCAGGAGAAGGTAATGTCTCCAAAAGCAGGCGAGGAAAAACCTACATTGAATGTTGCAGCTGAACAAAATTTAGTATCTCCTCTGACTTCTGAGAAGATAAAATCAACTGAGAAAAGAACAATATATGGTACATCAACATACAAATTAAAAAAATTTCATACAAATTCAATACAAATTTGTATATCTACAACAACATACATAGTAAAAATAAATTTCATACAACTAATTATATATTATACAACTAATTTACAACTTATCTATAACTTTAGTACATTATTTCTACCCAGTTAAATACAACTACAATATCATACGACTTAAATATAATTTTTATATAAATTTTATATGATATGTCTTTTGTATATATTTTGTATCTAATTTATATATATTTTGTCTGTGGTGTGTGCATCTTCCTCTCTAAAATTTCAATCAAAACTTACTCTCTTTATACAATTTTGATACATATCAATAACTTTATGTAAAAAGATAGTATTGATAACTTAAATACAAATTTTATACAACGATTCATATATTATACAACTATTTTCAACTTTCATACGAGATTCAAATTAAAAAAAATATATAACTATAACTGAATATAATTTACATACAATTATACTACAACTTTACTACAATTTCGTAAGAATATTGTATATCATGTGTTCTTCTTCTTCTTCTTCTTCTTCTTCTTTCAATCTGAAATTCAGCCAAAATCAAGTCTAATCTTCACCAAAACACGCTCAAAATTGGGATATAAACTCCAAAGAATATTCCTAATTGTTTCCAACAACACCTAATCCAAACAAATAATGATTTTTGAAAATCAAAATTCGAATTCAAAGCTTCAAAACTTTTTAATGGCTGTCATGGTGGAGAGTCAAACACCTTAAAAATTTATTGATTGATAATTTTAATTTGAACACCAATTATGCAACATGAAAGAAAATTGCTAAGTTAAAACAATTGAAATCCATTGATGAATTACATTAAAATTCTATACAATAGGAAAGCATAAAAAAAAATAGAGAACATCAAATGAAGAAAAATTGGAGAAAAAACAGAGAAGGAGAGTAGAGAGAGAGACGGAGAGAGAGAGAGAGAGAGAGGGAGAGAGACGGAGAGAGAGAGTAGGCAAGTGTAAATGGATAAGGAAATAATTGATATTCCTTGTTCAATTCCTAATATAAAGGGATACTCATTTAAAACTTATTTGTATATGATTGGTAAATTGTATATGACCATGTAATTAAATTAAAACTTGAGTAGGGAGGGTAATATGTGCGCATAAATCGTCGCAGAAGCGGCCAGGTTTGGAGCTGGGCAGTGCTCGAGGTGCGAAGGTTTTGCCTGTACCTGCGAGGTCGCAGATGCGAAGTGGTGATCACAGAAGCGAAAAATGGGAAGGGGATTTGCCTTCGCAGAAGCAAAGGACTTTGTGCAGACCTGCGGGGCCGCAGAAGTGAAGGAGCTGAGGTTTAGTAAGTTCCGTAGGTGTGAAAGAATTGACCATAGAAGCATTATCGGGGAAGTGAAGAAAAAGGCCGCAGGTGCGAAACCCCTGGGCAGTGTATAAGTCGAAGGGTCCGAGTTTCTTTCTCATTTTGGACCTTTCAAGCTCGGTTTGGGGCGATTTCTGGGAAAAATTTCATGGAACTTCTTGAGGTAAGTCACTTCTAATCATTTTTATTCAATAATATTGAATTATCACTGAATTTTCCGACTAGTTTACGTGATTTTGAGGTGTAAATTGAGAATTTGGAGGTCGAGTTGATGTAGGAATTTGGTAAATTTGGTATGGTTATATTCGTAGTTGGATGAGCGTTCGTACTTTGTAACATTTGTCGGGGTCCGAGATGTGGGCCCCAAGTTGACTTTTGAGTTGACTTTTCTGATTATAATTAGGAAATTTAACATTTTCATACGGAATTGATTCCTATAATTTGTGTTGAGTATATTAAATTGTTTGTGACTAGATTCAAGGTATTTGGAGGCCGAATCGCGAGGAAAAGGCTTATTGGAATAAAGAATTTGCACAGCTTGAGGTAAGTAACACTTCTAAACTTGGTTCTGAGGGTATGAACCCCTGAATATACGTGTTATGTGATTGGTTTAGAGGTGATTCACATGCTAGGTGACGGACGTGTAGACGTGCACCATAGAAATTGTGACTCAATTGATTCTGTGGAACTGTGTAGTCAAATAATCTTGGCATATCTATGTACTTTTATGTGTTAAAGAAATTAAGCTGAGACTCATGTTAAAAATCATGCTGAGGCTATATGCCGATATTATTGAGACCCACAGAGGTCGTATTACTGTTGAATTATTTTTGTAAATTATAATTTCATACTCAGTCATGTTCATTCATTTCATATCATATCTCAATCTCTGTTGCTATTTATTGATACACTATATCATCATTTTGGGCTGGTTTTCATGACATTTTTTAGCACGAGAGACTGGAGAGATTGATGAGTGAGTGAGGCCGAGGGCCTAATTGCGAGTAATGATTATGGGCTCAGGTTGTACGCCGCAACAGGCCATATTGGCTTTACATATGTTATTATTATATGGATGGGGCTGCACGCCGTAGCAGGCCTTATAGGCTTTATTATTATGGGATCGGGCTATATGTCGTAGCAGGTCAGATTGGCTTATATTATAGCGCTTGGGCTGGATCTACCCCTCTTAAGTCTGCAAACCCACATTGAGTGCAGTTGCTATTGATTCATGCCAGGATGACTTATTTATTTATATTTGGGCTGGATATGCCTTTACAGTTAGGAGTGATTGAGTGTGATGAATGGGAATTTCGACAGTCAGGTTGAGTACTCCGGGAGTATGAGTACGCGAAGCATTCATTGTATTGCATCACATACGACATACACATTGGCATGTAGATATAGAGATGTAATATTCCTCATATTATTCAAACTTGGCCCATTTTTTCCTATTTGAGCTTTAATTGTTGAACTTGAAAGCATGCCTATATTTATGTACTGTTATTTTTATATTTGGATTGTCCATGTTGAGCTCGTCACTACTTTCAGCCCAGAGGTTAGACTTGTTACTTATTGAGTTTGTTGTACTCATACTACACTCTGCACTTTGTGTGCAGATCCAGGTACTTCCGGGCATGATAGTTATTGATTTCAGAGTTTTTATCAGTTCAAAGATTTTTGAGTAGCTGCTTTGGCGTCCGCAGACCTTGACCCTTATTTCTTTCATTTATTTTTACTGTTCTATATTTCTAGACAGTGTTTATTAGTTACACTATGATACATTTAGATGCTCATGTATCAGTGATACCGGATTTTGGGAAATGATGTATTTAGTCAGAGTATTTCGTATCAGTAATTATGGGATTCTTCTCTTAAACTTATTTTATTATGTTTTCAAACTTAAAGAATTTCGTGATTAATTGTGGTTGTCGGTTTTCCTATTGAGATAGGCACCATCACGACATAAGAGGTTTTGCATCGTGACAAGTTGGTATTAGAGCCTAGGTTACATAGGTCTCATGAGTCATGAGCAGGTTTTGAGAGGCTCAAGCCTCCATCATTCAGTCGGGCTAAGTTGGAGGATGCTTAGGACTTCCTGGATAAATGCCAGCGGATTCTTCACACGGCGGGTATTCTGGAGATTAGTAAGGTCTCATTCATTACTTTTCAGCTGATGGGGGCGGCCTTCAGATGGTAGGAGGCCTATGAGAGGAGCATGCCAGTCAATGCTGCACCACTTTCAGGGCATGAGTTCTCCGTTCTCTTCTTAGAGAAGTTTGTGCCACAGACCCGCAGGGAGGAGCTGTGCAGACTGTTCGAGCAGCTACATTAGGAGGTTATGTTTGTGACCCAGTATGAGATGAGGTTTTTAGAGTTGGTTCGTCACACAGTTTGGTTGATTCCCACAGAGAGATAGAGGATTAGGAGGTTTATTGATGGCCTCAACTATCAGTTGTGTTTTGTTATGAGTCTGGAAAATGTAGCAGGTTCTAAGTTCGACGAGGTGGTTGATATTGCTCGGCGCTAGAGTTGGTCCGTAGTCAGGAACGTAAGGAGAGGGAGTCCAAGAGGTCTCGTGGTTCAGGTGGTTTCAGCGGAGTTCCTTTTGGGGGACAATCATACCACAACAGGGGTCGTCCTTATAGGCCAACAAAGATGACTCGTCAGGGTCATCGTGGTGCATCAACTAGCCATGGTTTCTATTGTGCTCGTCCGGGTTAGTCATCTCTCAGTGCTCTCCCAACTCAGAGTTTATCCCGTGCTCCATCAGTATAGGGTTCATCCGTACCAGGTCATTCTAATAATTATTCTGGTTCTCGGGGTCCGATTCAGTCCTCACCACCAGCGGGGAGTTGCTTCGAGTGCCGGGAGTTTGGGCATGTGTGGAGATTATGTCCCTGCTGATTATGAAGTCCAGTTCAACAAAGAGGTCATGCTATGACTTCCATACCACTTACTTCACCACCCGCTCAGCCAGCTCGGGGTTGGGCTCAGGCAACTAGAGGTCGCCCTATAGGGGAGGGCAGTCAGGTGGTGGTCAAGCTCGATTATATGTTGTTCCTGCCATGCTAGAGGCCGTTGCTTCAGATGCAGTGATCACATGTATTGTTTCAGTGTGCCATAGAGATGCTTCCACATTATTTGACCCTGGTTCTACTTATTCTTATGCATCATCCTATTTTGCTCGCTATCCAGATATGCCCCGTGAGTCCTTAGTCTCATCTGTTCATGTATCTACGCCAGTGGGCGACACTATTATTGTGGACCGTGTGTATTGACCGTGTGTGGTGACTATTAGGGGATTAGAGACTAGAGTTAATCTCTTATTGCTTAGTATGGTCGATTTTAACGTGATTTTTGGTATGGATTGGTTGGCTGTGTGTCATGCTATTCTGGATTGTCATGCTAAGACCGTGACATTGACGATGCCACGGTTGTCGAGGATCGAGCGGAGAGGTTCTCTAGATTATGTTCCCAGCAAAGTGATTTCACATTTGAAGGCCCAACAGGTGGTTGAGAAGGGGTGTTTGTCATATTTGGCCTTTGTGAGAGATGTTGCTGCTGACACTCCTATTATTGATTCAGTTTCGATAGTGCAAGACTTTCTATATGTATTTCCTGTAGACCTGCCGGGTATGCCACCCGATAAGGATATTAATTTTGGTATTGACTTGGTGCCAGTCATTCAGCCCATTTCTATTCCTCCATATCGTATGTCACCAGTTGAGTTGAAAGAATTGAAAACGCCGCTCCTAGAACTTCTTGATAAGGGGTTTATTAGGCCTAGTGTGTTGCCTTGGGGCGCATCGGTTTTGTTTGTGAAAAAGAAGGATGATACTATACGGATGTGTATCGACTACAAACAGTTGAATAAAGTTACAATCAAGAACACGTATCCTTTGCCGCGTATTGATGATTTATTTGAACAGCTTCAGGGAGCGAGGGTATTCTCAAAGATTGACTTGATGTCTGGGTATCACCAGTTGAAGATTCGAGACTCAGATATTCTAAAAACAGCATCCAGGACCCGCTATGGTCATTATGAGTTTCTTGTGATGCCTTTTGGGTTGACCAACGGCCCAGCAACATTTATGCATCTAATGAACAGTGTATTTCAGCCATATCTTGACTCGTTTGTCATAGTATTTATTGATGATATCCAGATATACTCCCATAGCCAGGAGGAGCATGCTCAACATTTGAGGATTGTACTACAGAGGTTAAGGGAGGAGAAGCTTTATGTCAAGTTCTCTAAGTGTGAGTTTTGGCTCAGTTCAGTGGCGTTCTTAAGTACGTGGTGTCCCATGAGGGGATCGAGGTAGACCCAAAGAAAATAGAGGCGGTTCTAAGTTGGCCTAGGCCATCTTCAGCTATTGAGATTCGGAGTTTTCTCAGCTTGGTCGGATATTATCGTCGCTTTGTGGAGGGTTTCTTGTCCATTGCAGCGCCTTTGATCAAATTAACCCAAAAGGGTGCTCCATTTACGTGGTCGGATGAGTGTGAAAAGAGTTTTCAGAAGCTCAAGGCTGCCTTGACCACAACTCCAGTTCTAATTTTGCCTTCAGCATCGGGTTCTTATATAATATATTGTTATACTTCTCGGATTGGTATTGGGTGAGTCTTAATGCAGGAGGGTAGAGTTATTTCTTATGCGTCGCGCCAGTTGAAATCTCATGAGAAGAACTACTCTGTTCACAATTTGGAATTGGCAGCCATCGTCCATGCAATGAAGATTTGGAGGCATTACCTCTATGGTGTTTCTTGTAAGGTATTTACGGATCACCAAAGTCTACAATACTTATTCAAACAAAAAGATCTAAATTTGAGACAACGTAGATGGTTGGAGCAAAGGACTATGATATTACTATTTGTATCATACCGGGAGGGCCAATGTGGTGGCCGATGCCTTCAGTAAAAAAGTGGTGAGTATGGGTAGCCTTGCTTTTATTCCTGTTGGTGAGAGACCGCTTGAATAAGACATTCAGCCTTGGCAAATCACTTCGTGAGATTAGATATTTCGGAGTCCAGCCGGGTTCTAGCTTGTGTGGTTTCTCGGTCTTCCTTATATGATCGCATCAAAGAGAGTCAGTATGATGATCCCCATTTGCTTGTCCTTAAGGACACAGTTTAGAACAGTGATGCCAAATATGTTACTATTGGAGATGATGGGGTGTTGAGGATACAGGGCAGGATTTGTGTGCCAAATATAGATGGGCTGCGTGAGTTGATTCATGATGAGGCCTACAGTTCGTGGTATTCCATTCATTCGGGTGCCTTAAAAATGTACCATGACTTGAGGCAGCACTATTGTTGGAGGATAATGAAGAAAATATAGTGCAGTTGGTAGCTCAGTTCCTAAATTGTCAGCAGGTGAAGTACGACCATCAGAGACCTGACTGATTGCTTCAGAAGCTTGAGATTCTGGAGTGGAAATGAGAGCATATCACCATGGACTTTGTATTTGGGCTCCCATGGACTTCGAGGAAGTTTGATGCTATTTGGGTGATTAGGATTGGTTGACAAAGTCAGCGCATTTTATTCCAGTTGGGACTATTTATTTTTTGGAGCGATTGGCTGAGATTTATATCCGCGAGGTTGTTCGCCTTCACGGTGTGCCAGTGCCCATCATTTTAGATTGGGGCATGTAGTTTACATTGCAGTTTTGGAGAGCAGTGCAGCGAGAGTTAGGCACAAAAGTTCAGTTGAGTACATCATTTTACCCTCAGACGGACGGACAATCCGAGCGCACTATTCAGATATTGGAGGATATGGTACGTGCTTGTGTCATAGATTTTCGGGGGTTCTTAGGATCAGTTTCTGCCACTAGCAGAGTATGCCTACAACAACAGCTACCAATCGAGCATTCTAATGGCTTCGAATGAGGCTTTATATGGGAGACGGTGTCGGTTTCCGGTGGGTTGGTTTGAGCCGGATGAGGCTAGGATATTGGGTACTGACTTAGTTTAGGATTCTTTAGACAAGGTCAAGTTGATTTAGGATCAGCTTCGCACGGCGCAGTCTAGACAGAAGAGTTACGCCGATCGGAAGGTTCGTGATGTTGTTTACATGGTTGGGGAGAAGGTATTACTCAGAGTTTCCCCTATGAAGGGTGTTATGAGGTTCGGGAAGAAGCGCAAGTTGAGCCCTCGGTATATTGGGCCTTTTGTGGTGCTATAGAGGATTGGAGAGGTGGCTTACGAGCTTGCATTGCCGCCTAGTCTATCGAGTGTCCATCCAGTGTTTCATGTTTCTATGCTCCAAAAGTATGTTGGCGATCTATATCATGTTTTAGATTTCAATACGGTTCAGTTAGATAGTGATTTGACTTATGATGTGGAGCCGGTGGCCATTTTGGATCAGCACATTCGAAAGTTGAGGTCAAAGAACATAGCTTCAGTTGAAGGGCAATGGAGAGGCTTGCCAACCGGGGAGGCTACTTGGGAGACCGAGCGGGAGATGCGGAGTAGATATCCACACCTATTTGAGACTCCAGGTAAGATTCTAGACACGTTCGAGGATGAACATTTGTTTAAGAGGGGGAGAATGTAACGACTTAGTTGGTCGTTTTGAGTAATATAGCCCCGTTCTCCCATTTACTATTTATTTTATGTTTAATTATTATTATGTGACTTACCGGGGTATTTGGTTTGGTTCCAGGGAGATTTCGAAATGAATTGGGACACTTAGTCCCAAGGTTGGAAGCTTAAGTTGAAAGAGTTGACCGGATGTTGACTTACGCGTAAACGACCCTAGAATAGAGTTTTGATGATTCTAATAGCTCCGTATGGTGATTTTGGACTTAGGAGTGTGTCTGGATAGTTATTGGGAGGTCCGTAGTTGAATTTGACTTGAAACGGCGAAAGTTGGGAAATTAGAAGTTTTGGAAATTGAGAAGTTTGACCAAAAGTTGACTTTGTAGTTATCGGGCTCGGATTTTGGTTCTTGAAATTTTAATAGGTCCGTTATGTTATTTATGACTTGTATGCAAAATTTGAGGTCAACTGGACTCGACTTCGAATGTAGAAGTTGGAATTTCTTAGTTTTTATTAGGCTTGAATTGGGCTGCGATTTGTGGTTTTAGCGTTGTTTGACGTGATTTGAGGCTTCAAGTACGTTCATATGATATTTTAGGATTTGTTGGTATAGTTGGTTAAGGTCCCTGGGGCCTCAGGTGGATTCCGGATGGTTAACGGATCGACAATTTGACTTAGAGGAAATCTGGGTTTTTGCCTCTGGTGACCGCACCTACAAAGGATTTGATCGCAGGTGAGAAGCCGCATCTGTGCAAAAAACGTCGCAGAAGCAGTCAGGTGCGGAGCTGGGCCAGTGCTCGCAGGTGCGAAGGTTTAGCCCGCACCTGCAAGGTTGCAGATGCAAAGTGGTGATCGTTACTTTGCGCAGAAGCGGAGGAGCTGAGGTTCAGTAAGTTTTGCAGGTGCAGAAGAACTGATTGCAGAAGCGGTATCGCGGAAGCGACTTTCAAGCTCGGTTTGGGGTGATTTTTGAGCGAAATTTCACTGGACTTTTTGAGGTAAGTCACTTGTGATCGTTTTTATTCAACATATTGAATTATCACTGAATTTTCCGACTATTTTCCGTGATTTTGAGGTTTAAATTGAGAATTTGGGCCTAGGGATTTGAAAATAAGAATTTAGGATTTGGAAGTTGAGTTGATGTCAGAATTTGGTAAATTTGGTATGGTTGGACTCATGGTTGAATGTTCGTTCGTATTTTGTAACTTTTGTTGGGTTCCAAGACGTGAGCCCCACATTGACTTTTGAGTTGACTTTTTGAATTTTACTTGGAAAATTTAGCATTTTCGTATGGAATTGATTCTTATAATTTGTGTTGAGTATATTGAATTGTTTGTGACTAAATTCGAGGCGTTTAGAGGCCGAATTGCTAGGAAAAGGCTTATTGGAATAAAGAAGTTGCACGGCTTGAGGTAACACTTCTAAAATTGGTTCTAAGGGTATGGATCCCGGAATATACGTACTATGTGATTGGTTTGGAGGTGACGCACATGCTAGGGGACGGGCATGTAGGAGTGCACCGTAGAAATTGTGACTCAATTGATTCCGTGGAACTGTGTAGTCAAATAATCTTGGCATTATCTATGTACTTTCATGTGTTAAAGAAATTGAGTTGAGACTCATGTTAAAAATCATGCTGAGGTTATATGTCGGTATTATTAAGACCCACAAAGGTCGTATTGCTCTTGAATTATTTGTGTAAATTGTATTTCATGTTCAGTCATGTTCATTCATTTCATATCATATCTCAATCAGTGTTGGTATTTATTGATACATCATATAATCATTTTTGGGCTGATTTTCATGACATTTTTGATCCCGAGAGATTGGAGAGATTGATGAATGAGTGAAGCTGACGGCCTGATTGTGAGTGATGATTATAGGATCAGGCTGTATGTCGCAGCAATCCATATTAGCTTTATATATGTTATTATTATATGGATCGGACTGCCCGCCGCAGCAGGCCAGATTGGCCTATATTATAGCTCTTCAGCTGGATCTGCCCCTCCGGAGTCTGCACACCCACAGTGAGCGCAGTTGCTATTGATTCATGCCAGGATTTGGCTTATTTATTTATATTTGGGCTGGATATGCCCTGTACAGTTAGGAGTGATTGAGTGTGATGAATGAGAATTTAGACAGTCAGGTTGAGTACTCCAGGAGTATTAGTACGCGAGGCCTTCATTGTATTGCATTACATACGACATGTACATTGTCATGTAGATATAGAGATGTCATATTCCTCATATTATTCAGACTTGGTCCATTTCCCTTTTGAGCTTTAATTGTTCAACTTGAAAGCATGTCTACATTTCTGTACTGTTATTTTTATATTTGGAATATACCTGTTGAGCTCGTTACTACTTTCAACCCAGAGGTTAGACTTGTTACTTATAGAGTTGATTGTAATCATACTACACTCTGCACTTCGTGTGCAGATCCAGGTGCTTCCGGGCACGGTGGTTGTTGATTTCAGAGTTTTTATCAGTTCAGAGATTCTCGAGGTAGCTGCTTTGGCGTCTGTAGACCTTGATCCCCCCCCCCCCCC
>MCJB01012552.1:95827-126612 GCA_002018475.1 Nicotiana obtusifolia
CCTTTTAAGTTAATTGTATTGTTCTATATTTCTAGATAGTGTTTTATCAGTTAGACTACGATCACATTTAGATGCTCATGTACTCGATGACACCGGATTTTGAAAAATGATGTATTTAGTCGCAGTATTTTATATCAGTAATTATGGGATTCTTCTCTTAAACTTATTTTACTATGTTTTCAAACTTAAGGAATTTCATGATTTATTATGGTTGTCGGCTTGCCTAGTATTGAGATAGGCGCCATCACGACATGTGAGGTTTTTGGTCGTGACATCTTCTTCTTCTTTATTTACGCTATTTCCTGACTCTAGAAGAGACTCGTACTTTTACAATTTATTTCTTTGAAACTTTGAAGATAGGTTTTTGTAGACAATTAAAAATTATCAAATTTAAATCCATAAGAAATTTAGATTTTACCACATATTAAATATATATTAATCCAAGCAAATATTATTGGCTAGTAAAAATTGAGTCAATTATTTAAATTCAATTAAATTAATTTATATAAAAGTCCAATATACGAGTGGGCTAGCCCATTTGTTGGCCTTCCATCAAATGGGTTGGCCCATGAGCTTCAAGTCCAATGGCCCACTAGGGTTTTCTTGGATGCTAGTCCACCCTCCACCTATATAAAGGGGTCAAAAGAGAAAGCTAGAAAAACAATGAAGTAAGCAGAAGGAAATGCTAAAGAAGCTCTGAAGACTAGCATCAAGGTCTCCATCCATATTTGCAATTGTCGTATGTGGTCAAATTCCAAAGGCGAACTCAAATCATAGGCGGACGGCTTCAAATCTTCTGTTCGTGATAACCCAACTCCAAATTTTGGTTCGTGATGACCTTCAAATTGTTCGTGACATAATACAAATCTGAAATCCGTCAAGTTCAAGATCAAGCTCTCAAGCTCTTGAACCATCGTTCGCGAGAAGAATCAGAGGATTACATCTCTTTAAATTTGAGATATTTTAGAGATTATAACCCCATCAGTTGAAATTGAATATAATAGTTATCGCTATATATCTTGTCTTGATTATTATTTCAGGAACGAAAATTTAGTTGTTACCGTCTCCACTTTCCTAAACTTCACATTTTTCATTGTTCAACTGGGCAATTTGTCTTCTCAAGATTAAAACAAACTGGAATATGCATTATGTAAAGTCAAAAATATTTAGATAAAAATGTTATTTTAAAGAATTTAGGCACATAAGGCTCACACTTACCACATGTTGGCGGATGCACCGTTGCCTCTAAGTACACCTAACACTTGCCGTAGAGTCTAATTTGGATTTGTATTTGCTTGGTTAAATCGATTATATTAATTTAGTTGTAATTTCGACACTTTTCAGATAAATCAATTCAATTTATTTGGTTTTGATTCGTTATTAGATAAAAGCAATGAAATAATTAACAAGTCCTGCTTAATTTACTGTGTTTAGCTTTCAGTATACATAAGAAGCGCATTACCTAACACTTCGTGAAAGATTGGTGAAATTCCTATTTTAGCATTAATAGTCCAAATAGTAAATGGAAGTGGTATCTCAGCAAAGGAAACTAATTATTACACGATTAATCTCTCTTCCAAATGCATAATATATGGCAATATTGTTTTCTTCCTGAGACGAATATAAACAATTTTAAAAAAAAATCAAACCCAAAATTAGTGAAAGTATGCAGCTCTGGTGTCTTCATTTTAACTTTTGTCACTGTTTAAGTTTGGTGGTAGTTATGCTCCATATCAGTTTCAACGATGCTCCTCTTTCTCTACATAGACCTTTGTGATTGCAATAACATACTGCAGTGCATCTGTATGCAAATTAAAGTAGAGACAAAAAATAAGTAACTGCTAATTACTACTCCATTACTAGTTAGATGATGAACACAATATCAAGTATATACCGGGTTGTTTTTAAAGGGTGGAGCCTCTCCTTTGCTGCTTTGGCCTTCCGACATTTTTACAGTAATGATCAATTAATTGGGGCGTTGCCTTTCCCTTGCTGCTTTGTCTTTCAACAGAGTAACAATCGTTGCTGTAGCAATGGTACATAGAAGATTTTTAGTGTAACAATGTGGGAAGTCCAAAGCAGCAAAGGAAAGAGAAGGTTCCACTACTATACTCAACGTTTGATAGAGATTAATATGGCGTTGTCAATTACATCCTCTTAAAACCTTTATATAGATGCTGTACTCATGCAATAACCGGAAAACTACTAAAAATCAGCTACTTACTGACTCGGATTATCGAGGGACGTCCTTCGGTAATAAGATTTATCTAGGGAAGACCGTCGGTAAGTGCTGTGTAGGTAAATTCTTCCTCAGTAAAAGCATCGACAGACTCTATCAATAAATATCGATGGACACCATCGCACAGCCATCGGTGCAACCAATTAAATTTTGACCGATCATTATTTATCGAAAGTTGTCCGTCGGTTATATTTTTAAAAAAAATAAAAATTTCAAATATTCAAATGTACCAAGAGATTCCGAAGAAAAATCCCTTGGAATAGCGATTGAGGAAAGTCCGTCGGTACTACTGTCGGGTAAACAACTGTTTTTTCTAGCGTTAACAATGTCTAACCCTTTTGAAGAAACACGAAATCTCTTCGTACTCTACTATATGATTAACTTGGCGTACAATCACAATTAAAATAATATCAACTTTTGTACAAATAAAAAGATATCTGCTTCTTGTACAATTGATATGGTTTGATGTATCATACCCACAATAAAGAAGATACCAGTCCCCTTTGTACAAAAAAAGAGAAATTCATTGTACTCTACTGATATGGTTACGACTTTACGTAGAGCAGTCACAATATTTCCCTTTGCACAATAATCATTTATGCTATACAGTACACGCAATAAAGAAGATTCCTCCTTTTTGGACAAAAACAAAATACATATATGTATATGTATTTAGATTTTAAAAAGTTTTAGATGATTACCAATACTCCATGATGGCTTTGCCTAACTGTTTTGCACTTTATCGGTGGAAACATAAATTGGAGAGAAAAACCCAAAATATGGATCTCCTGTTTTATTTACTTTATGTCATCCTCTGCCAAATTCTGTAACAATTTTGCCTGTGTTGTGGAGACTCAAATAAATAGGTATGATGTCATCCTCCCACTTGCTTGAGATTTGTTTCATATGATAGCAATGTGAAGTTGGTTCATCCAACAATGTTTGGTTACAAAGATTTTTGAGCTAATATAAAGAAGGGAGCAACGCCACCTTTCTTAGAGGGATTGTTCAATGACGAGTCATAAATAAAGTAAGGAAAATACTACGTCGTTAGAATCCTCTTATCTATTGTTTAAATTAATTATAATCCTCTTATCTATTACTGCTCATTATGATTATGAGATCTGGCAAATGAATGTCAAACGGCTTTCTTTAATGGAAGTCTTGATGAGTGCATTTATATGGCACAACCAGACGATTTCAAGAAAAGCGGTAATGAGCACATGCTGTGTAAGTTGAACAAATCCATTTATGGATTGAAACAGGCATCTAGGGCATGGAACACTTGTTTTGACAAGTCGATTAAGACTTTCGATTTTGATCAATGTAAAAACGAGTCTTGTGTCTGTAAAAAATGGGATGGAGAAAAAGTAGCGTTTTTGGTACTGTATGTAGACGATATCTTGCTCATAGGAAATAATGTGGGCATGTTGATTTCAGTCAAGGAGTGGTTGTCCTCACATTTTGATATGAAGGACTTGGGAGAAGCAGCTCATATCCTTGGGATCAAGCTCACGCGAGATCGCAAGCAAAGGATATTAGGCTTGTCTCAAGCACTTTATATTGATACTATCCTCACCAGATTTTAGCAAGCAAGATTCCAAAAAAGGATTCCTTCCTTTTAGGCATGGAATCTCTCTGTCCAAGGATCAGTCTCCCAAAACGGCTGATGAGATAGAAAAGATGAAGGCGGTCCCTTATGCTTCTGCTGTAGGGAGCCTTATGTATGCAATGCTATGTACTAGACCTGACATTTGCTTTGCTGTTCGCATAGTTAGCAGATTTCAGTCTAATCCTGGGAGAGAACATTGGACTGCCGTTAAGCATATAATCAAGTACCTGAAAAGGACTAGGGAATATATGTTGGTTTTTCACTCAAGCGATCTTGTACCCATTGGGTATACAGACTCAGATTTCCAGTCAAATAGAGATTCTAGAAAATCTACCTCAGGACATGTGTTTACCTTAGGAGGAGGAGCCATAACTTGGAGGAGTATTAAGCAATCATGTGTTGCTGATTCCACCATGGAAGCCGAATGTGGCTGCCTCTGAGGCTGCCAAGGAGGCTGTTTGGCTCGGGAAGTTCCTGAAAGAGCTTGGTGTTGTCCCTTCAGTACAAACACCAATTATACTTTATTATGATAATAGTGGTGCGGTTGCAAACTCGAAAGAACCACGAAGCCATAAGAGGAGTAAACATATTGAGCGTAAATATCCTTTAATTCGTGACATTGTTCAGAGGGGAGGGGTAAAAGTTTTCAAGATTGCATCAGCAGACAATTTGGCAGACCCGTTTACCAAAAGCTTGCCGCAGAAGACTTTTGACAAGCATGTAGAAGAAATGGGTATTAGAGTTGTAGATGCATGGTTATGAGTCTAAGTGGGTTCATGTTAGGATATACTATTAACCATGTGGTTTGATTATAGTATTATGTTTTATTTTTTGGAACAATTGTTTATTTATTTATTCAATTCAATGAAGTCTTAATTTAAATAGATCATTTGTTCATATGTGTGCCCTTTATTTATATAGTAGACGATTTAGTGTATGGAGCTTTAGCTCATGCGCGGAAGATTAAATTGTCGGTTCTTATAAGTTATAAAGTTAATGTTCACAATCAAAGATGAAACTGGGAAAAGTATCTTGATGATTGTAGCATAAGATTAAATTATAATCTATCTTGATTATGGGAATGGTTCAGTTCCAACTTCTTATGCTAGTACATTTTTGTGTATTGAACGGACCAAGTAGAGATAAGTGTTTTTGTGCTGAATATATAAAACTACCTCTCTAGCTCATTGAATGTTCTTATACTCTTAATCTTGATATAATTATTATGATCAATGTGCTTCATTCATTATTTTGATTTATTAAAAGGTACGACTCAACTGCGAGTTAATATATTCCTGGTAAATTGAAAAATGGTCAAGTACATTTGTGAAATAATAATTAGTTGATAGAATCCGTGTCTTGACCATTGAGATTGATGATACCCCTTTATGGATGCTTGAAAGTTTTCATTTGAAAACCCTGCAGGTGGATTTTGTATCCGTCACATGAAATAAGTTAAGCGGAAGTATAAAGGATTAAATTAGTCGATGAATTAAATTGTCAGCAATTTAATTTATTTGATTGGTATTTGTAATCTTAACACGGGGAGTTAAATAAGTTTTAATGAATGATTTCAAAATTAAACTGAGGAGTGCAATTACAGTTTTCTAGTGGAATAAATTATAATTTATTGTGGTAGGATTAATTCATTCATATTCCGAATTAATACCACAATAGGAAGCCTCGTTATTAAATCTGTGGTCCCTACTGTGCCTGAATATTCTAGAACAAGGAAATTAAAAAAGGAAAATAGTATCCTTGGTGAGTTAGGAGACTACTACACATTTTTGGTGAGTAGTAGACTCCTACACGTTTTTGGTGGGTGTTGGACTCCTACATGTTTTTGGAGTGGTCTAACCTAAAAAAGGTAGGTATATAAACAAAGCAATATAACCCTAAAGAATTATGATTGCTGGCTGAAATTTTACACAGTAGAAGATCGTAGACCTAGAGAACACGAATATCATTGAAGACTTGTGCAGTAGCTTCAAAAGGTTAGTGTTACTATCTCGTAATTGATTATATTTGTCTAGTTTATATGTAAGAATATAATCTTGGGTGCTCGCTTCCGCTGCATTTACATGCCTATTTCCATCACTTCATCTGTTGAAGGCTGGCCACCTGAAAATATATAACAGGGCACAAGTACTTAGCTCTTATGGTGACTACAAAATTCAATCTTGATTTCACTATCGTAAGACAATTAGTTTTGCTGAGTTTCTCTTGGCTTGGTTAATGGAATTTTAGTTAATGAAGGTTCGGATTCTTTTTCGCATTCAGTTTAGAAGCTATTGGCTTAAAACTGTTCTTTTACATTGGCTTCATTTATTGCAGTCTCATATCAAATTGTTTTGGAATGTATTCACAAAATTACGACTATATCGTTACCTTTCATTTTGGTATTGTTGTCACAGCATCAGCAAAATGATAGTTGTTATTCTAGCCATTTAGTAAAGGAGGATACGTTTTGCCAGTTGCCATTATTATCGGAGTGTGAGCAGCATAATAATAATTGCTACTCCAGCCATATAGTAATGGAGGATAGGCTTTCCCAGTTGCCAGATGAAATTCTCGTGTCAATTGTTTCTCAGTTGACATTTAGAGAAGCGTGCGCACTAGTTCCCTTTCAAGTCGATGGCGATACATTTGGATGCACGTCACATGTCTGAAATTAGATGTAATCTCAGAGTTCGGGGATAAGGCGTTGAATCCAGATTTTTGCGAAAAGGAAGGGCTGAGACATATCAATTGGATTAATCATGTTCTGGATTGACACAGATCTTATACTTTAGAAGAATTCAGTGTCCGTCCTCCTTTTGAAGGTAGTTTCAAATGTGAAATTGATTAATGGCTCAAGTTTGCATCATCAAAGAAGGTCGAAAGCCTTGAATTATTCTTGCTAATTGGTTATTGGGTAGAATCCAATCGATATTCCATTCCCATTGAGCTTTTAAGTCCTGGAAGTAGCGATGCTTCACTCTTTGGCTTCGAGGGTCTCAAAAGTCTAACTCTAGACGACTTTGATGTGTGCAATCAATAAGAAATTCTCGGGTATTGAAACATCTAGAAATTGGTCCTTTCCTCAAGTTGAAGCATTTGGATTATATCTATGCAGAATAGATTATTTGGAGATCTGTAATGCCAATCTTATCTCCTTTAGTTTCAAGGGAACGGCGGAGACAAACTTGTGTCTAGAGAATGTTTTTTCAGTTGTGAATCTTCAGATTGAGGTTTACCATGGATCGCTGCCTATTCTCATTGATTTGATTGCAACAAAATTCAGTGAAGTGGAGAAGCTTTCACTTGAAGTTAGTTCTGAATAATTGAGGGTAAGCAATTCCCCTCTTCCATAAAGAATAAAAGAAAGTTCTGGTGCCTTTTTTTTTTCCAGTCTTCCTTCTAATTATTTTTATCTTTTCCAGTCTCTTGATTGTCGTCATTATTTTCCGAAATTCAACAATCTCAGATGGCTTATACTGAGTGTTGTCGGTGCTGTCGATTGCACTCTACTTGAAGTTACTTCACTTCTGCAGGCATCTCCATACCTGCAAATGTTCGAGATCAAGGTAGAGATATATTCATTTTCTTTTGAAATATGGTTAAACGCATCCTTTTACTTCTGATCTGGTGTCCGCTCTTTTCGGACTCGACGAGAGTTGGGACCATGATCTGTCATGTCTTACTTGTTTTTATATTTCTGGAAACTAATATTGCATGTTTGCAGAGGAATCTAATACTATTATAGGATGTGCTAGTACTGTGTCTGATGAAGGATTGTCATAATCTATACGTTGTCAAACTAATTTAACCCCTTTCTTTGATTCAATTTCTGATTCAGATTTTAATAAAGAAAGATTTACTATATTTCAGAGTATAATTGTATTAGTATTTCTTTTTTCTTTTTCAGATTGAATGGTCCGATACAAGGATCTATAATGGAACTATTCTACCACTACCTAGACAAATTCCGTACCAACATCTCAAAGTGGTCAGATATGAAGGTTATCTTGGTGGTACAGCTGACAAAGAATTGATAAATTACCTCGTCGAAAAATCTTTAGCGCTTGAGAAATTCATCGTTAGTCCTTGCTATCAGTCATGTTCCGAAGTTGAGGGGAAAGCCAGAAGTCAGGCTTGGCGGCAGCTACAAGGAAAATTTCCCGAAGGAGTCGAGCTGCTGATCCTTTAAATCACCCTCTGAGCACTATAGCTATGACTGAGTTGAATTATCAAGATTTATCAGTAACAGTTATGATTTACAAGCACTCTAAATCTATGCTATATGGAATACTAGGAGCAGATGCAGTGATTTGGAGTAGTGTTTACTTGTTTTCGTATATTAGACGTTCTCTATCAGTGCTATCTTTTATATCTGTTATTTCCTATTCCAGTTTTCAATACAATCTATCTATCTATGTTAACCGTGTGATTTGGAATAGTGTTTAATTGTATTCATAGAAAGTGGGCAAAATCCAATGCAGCACTTCTGTCATTTTTTAACTAGATGTGTATTCGCTGGAGTGGATACTTAGTAATAGTATTACAAACATAGAAACATGTATCAGAATTGCCTACTCTAACCCTCCATACTTCCATTGAATACTATTGTAATATAGTGGAACATTTTGTTATCGTGGAGAGTGAAAAGGCCAATGCAGCAAAGACCGACTACAAAACGTGTGGATAGATATTTAGAAGTTTGGTGTTTTTTAGCTGTCTTGCTTCTTCTTGTGATTTTTGATGAAGAATATGCATGGACAGGTGTGTGAGAATTTGAGCATCCAACCCAAAACCTTAAGGCAATGGACATGCAGAAGAGAAATGCTATCCCCACTCGGACCAAGACAGAACTATTACTTGTTCAAATAACAATTAAGATGAAGCAGGGTCAGGAACGACTAACCATAGGTGGAGTGGTTCAGGACATTATAAATCCTTAGGAGACCCTTACACAACCAATGACGAACAAGTGCATTTCTCTAACAACAGGTTCAACGAGAAGCCAGCCTAGGCCGGAGTCAGCATAGGATGAAAAAGACGGTCCTAATCTGGTTTTGGCTTTGCAATTTATTGGGGCTGTGGTCTGTGATAAACAGACTTAAGGACTCTAGATTAGTAGCAGCATAAGGATTGTTGTCAGTTTGAATTCAGAACAAATCCCTCCAAGATAACAGTAGTAGTCAAAAACTTTATAATCTAAAGATTCAATCTGACAGCTGATATTACACCCTAAAGATGTAAAAGCATTATTATTACAAGGCCAACAGAGGAACATACGAGTACATCGGTTTCAAGAACATGAAGGAAAACCAAGATACATCCTTCAGTTTGATAATCACTTCTTTTTGGCAATGAACAAACCCCACCTCTGCTCTCCGGATGAACTCCTGATTAGCTTGGCCTTCCAACCTCCAACTATTTCATTGTAGTCTTGCTGTAAAATTAATATCAGAAACAAAAGTTAGACGTAATCCTTGAAACCATAAAAAAGGAAAATTACAAAATGATCAAAGTTGATCACAAAGCACTCACTTCCGAAAACTCCTGGATAAATGAATCTCTTTCCTTCTCCACAGAATTTAACTCCTTTTGGAGAACATTAATGAACTGCAATAAGTATAAATCTGTTAGGTTTGTCTCAATATCTTAGCTAGCCTTCATTTTACAAAGAAAACAAGATCTACAGAACACACCTGTTCAGTTCGATCCTCAGCAATAACTTCGTCAAAACCAGCATCTCTGAGCATCTATATTAAGGGGAAAATGCATAAGAAGCACTGTCATACAAAAAACATGAAGCAGAGAAGAGAAGGGGACATGCTTGTTAGAATGGATATATATACCTGGCCATATTCTGCAACATCATGTAAATCATAACCCCTTTGCTTAATATACCCTGCAAACTCTTCTGATGCTGGTCCTGGGCTTTTGCAGTAATCGCTTATGAGGACTTTGCCTCCTGGTTTCAGCCACCTGTAGAAAGATCTGAATAAAGCAGGTTTGTCCTGAAAGTACACAGTAATTTAACCGTAAGCAGACAAAAAAACAGCCATATGGAGAAGGAAAGAAGATAGAAACGATTTTGAAGATCCATGTATCAAGAAAGGAAATTACTTGGATGTGAAGGATAGTGTCTCGACTGTAAATCACATCAAATGTGCCATCAGGATACGTTTTCTTTGTGCAATCAGCAACCTCAAATTCAACGGCACATTTGAGACCAATAGCACGCTCGAGCGCAAAAGATATCATGTTGATTGAGAGGTCAATGGCAACAACATGAACATCATAATTCTCAGCCATGAAAAAGTCACCTCCACCTATGCCACAGCCAACATCAAGGACTTTTTGGCCAGGCTGAAGATCCAACATGGAGACAAATTCTTTTGTGGTATCTGCTCAAGATTAAATGCCTAATCAGCAAAAACAAGATAAAGCACAGCAAAAAGTAGGATTAAATGATTTTGAGTGGAATGATCAAATTCAAGTTAAAGAAGAGAATTTGCAAGCAGACAGGAGATGAAAAATAAACAAAAAAAATGAAACAGTGAAAACTCTTTCAATATAACCTTCAGACCAACAAATATAATTAAGAGATACTCTAGTATACTGCATGGAGTTGGATTCTCAGTAATCAAGTCAAGAGAGGCGAGGAATCTTAGGGGCTTACCAACTCCACCGGTGCTCACATAACCTTCTCCAAAGACACGTTCATATCGCAGTATGCCACTACACTTGTATTGAACGTTGTCCAGGAAACGCTGGAATCCCCTGTCTTCCTCAGAATTAACTTTCTGCCATAACCAACAAATCTGCAAGATGCGAGCAGCAAAGGGTGCAGTGATTGGATGTTTGGGTTAATAGTAAAAAACAAAAGGGCAATGAGAGATGAAAATCCATATACCTGATTCTGATTCTTTTTGTTTTTTACATAAGCTCCAATACACTTGCAACCGATGAGAGAAAGTTCAAATGATTTTCCATCATCAGCATTTAAATGGCATTCCTTAAAAACCTGCATGCGAGTAAAGGACTCGAGCAGGTTAAGCCAAGCAAAACAAAGGCAATGATTGTTTTTGTGACAAATGCACCAATACCAAAATCCTTATGCTGTTAAAGAGATTTATATTATTTTCTCCAGAAATGTAGGAAAAAAGAAAAGAAAACACACTTCTAAAGCGTGACAAGAAATTTTATTCTAGGGAGCCTAATCGTTGGTCAAATATACTTCATGCACTGATTTAACTGGAAAATAACAAGTTTCTGTGATCAACATGGAGTTTGCTCACAGTATTCTTCCAGTGCGAAAAGCAATGGAAGAAAAGTTAAGACCTTTGTATAAAACCTAGGCTCCCGATAATGGGTTGGGTTGTTCTTTCGCTTGTGGTCTCCTGATTGATGGAAGCATGACTCTCTAAAAAATATGTAGCCTCCAACTTTCAACCATTTTACCATTCTCTCCGCAAGACTCTGGACCTACAATCAGGCAAAAAGAAACAGTTTCAAGTGTTAAAGCAGTAGCTGTTAAAGTGGCAACTCAAATTGATAAGTGTAAAAGAGCAAGAGATATCCCTAACATTGTGATTTTACCATCAAATTATCACCTTACTGATCTAAACATGGGAGAAGTAGTCAATCTATTCATTAAATATACATTTGTTGAAAAAATATGCACTCCAATTCCACCATTAGGCGATCATTCATAGTAGACTTGAAGACGCTACATATTGCATAAGTAGTCAAACGAATCATAAAATGTATTATTGTTGAGAAAACCTGTTATACAAATTTTTTTGATGTCCAACAGGACAAGATACAATTATAGACCAAGCTTTTTGCATATTAAACCACTTTCATGTTCTCAGAGTTGCAGGTCAAATTACTTATTACGTAATCCTTCTTTTCAGAATGTTTTAGCAAAGAAAAGAGGATTCGTTTTGATTATCTATGCTGGTCACTTACACACAGACACTGACCGAACAGTTAATGGACAAGCTTTGGACATGATGCCCGACTGCCCGTAGGTTAGATGATATCTGATCAAAAGAGCTATTTGAAAAATCATGCGTAGATGATAGTTGCAGATTTGCCTATTATACTTATGTTTTTGCCTAATCATGACTTATACACACTTCTGATATAAAAATGAACCTTCTTTAAAAGTTTGCTTAATTAACAAACTTAGGAGTTGAGTATTTGTTCTTTTCTACTATCCCTGCCTCCTTCTAAACTTGCAGGCAACTCGGGTCATCCATTTCACCTAATGTGAAACCCTTGCAATTTTGTCAAGCAAAAGATCAGGCAGAAGGTGAAAATAAAAGTACCTCGTCATCAGAAAGATACATCAGTAGCCAGTTTGAAAATATCAAGTCCATGGATTCAGGTGAAAACTTCAAATCTGGAGAAGTCACATCAGCACACATGAACTTGACATTCTTATGATGCCTATTGATGCTTTCGTTCTGCAATAAGCAAAATAAAGATGAGGAAAAAGGAATATCTCTTCACTAAACTTATCATCACTTAAGACTGCATTAACAAGAGAACCTTCTGAACAAACTCAGTCACAGCCCCCAATAAAAAGAGAAAGAGAATGTAAATGACTAGAGGGGTAAAATGTCACGAACCTTCTTAATTGCACTTTCGATAAAGTCCAATGCTATAAGCTGCCCAGCATTCTTGGCTAATTCACCAGTGAAACGGCCAATACCAGCACCCAATTCTAACACTGATTTCCCTTCATATGATGGGAGTAGAGAGAGCACCTAAAATGACCATTCACAAGTTTCAAATATTTGTCACATGTCTAACAGCAAACCATGTCAAACTTGCAAAACAAACAAAACAAAACATGCAATTCAAGAACAGATTCAAGTAAAAACAATATAAAAGCAGCCTGATAAAGTGAAAATCAGAATATAACTTTTGCATCTCTAGTAACATTAACTATATATATGTATCAACCCAAAGACAATAAACGTCTAAAAGAACAAGGAGGCGTTAAACCAAAACAGATCACTCTAAACATAAACAGATGCATAATAACCATCAAACTTTCTGCATGCTAGAAGGTTTTGGATCAAATTCCCGCCCCTAGTAACTGAAATGCAGTGCAATTAGACGGATCAAAATTCCTACTCTACTTGCCTTAATTTAGTGCAATTGAACTGAGGAAAATTTTCCGGATCACCAGTATAACTTCACATTAGGCTTCTCACTAAATATGTGGGTGCACAAGGTAATTCTTGACAACTACGAGTTGCAAAGAGATCACAGGGACAAACACACTAAAACTATAAACTTCAGCCTGAATGTCAGTGCCAGCTCCTTTTGTCACTAGAAATGACATAAATCATCATTGGTTCTTTTTGAGCTGTTGGTATTCTTCCACTATATGCACTCAGGAAAAAGAATAGTAACTAAGAAGGATTACATAAACCAAAGATATAAAACCAAAGTTCCATGATCACAATAAAGAAGTGCAATCTATCAAAGAACACCTTTTCATCTAATGATCAGACGAAGCCCCCGAATAGCAACAAACTTTTCGATCCAACATTTGGGACAACTGAGAGGTCAAAGCATCGCTAGTAAAGGGGTCATAAGCAAGCACCCCTTACTTTTTGTTAACTGGAGGCAAACATATGTTGCTTGCCGTCATTAAAAATTTTATGACTTTGCTCTTTGTAACCAAAAATTGTCTATAGATCGACTTCTACATGTTTTTCTCTCCTTTTTTTCCCTCCTTTTTTCTTCCTTCTTGGGATGAAGAAGTAGTAAAAATTCGACTTAGCATGTGCCTATTAAAGTCCCAATGTGCCAATTAAAGTCCCAAAGATGCGAATCCTCCTTAAAGCGCACAGATCTTGCAACTTAGGATATATTAAAAGGAACGATGTCCAAACAGAAAGCTCCATTAATACCAAGCAAGAAACAGATCTAAAGAGTCATTAATTAGTTAGACAGATTACTTTTTTCACTAATTTCTGTCCTCGATGCTACAGTAAATAGCTTTGATTGGGAAGAGGTCTGACAAATTAAAAATTAAGGTTTATTCTCACTTTTAAACAGAGAACTGAACATAATGTTGATTCTTAACAGTAAAATGTGCACTTCATTTCAGATCAATGAACAGTAAATCGAAATTTAACAAGTTTTGATTAGTTGTTATTTTGGGAGACAACAGGGTAGGTGGTATCAAGTCATTACATCAGGCAGAAAATAAATGATGTACATAATATCAACAACAACAAACCCGCTGTTTCCGAGAATGATACATAATATCAGAACAACAATTAAGCACTACACCACCTTATTTGGCAAAATAAAGGGCATATTTTATTATTGAATATTCATGAAAATGACTCAGAAATAGTAGTTCAAAATTAAGACCAGGAAAAGAATATCCTTATCCTTAATAGATAAAAAAGCTGAATCATAACAAGGTAGGGAAATTTCTGTGGAAATTGACCAGTTATAATTTAAATAGAAGAAAATGACCCTTCAAAAATCTCATGTGTTCATTACCAATCTCATGTGTTATAATTTATCGCGCTCCTATCAAAACGTCCATAGAACTAAAACAACATTTTGTAAGGAGCCATAAAAATGATCTCCCCTGAAATCAATATAGAGAAGAAGGCAAAAGTTAATACCTCGGGCCTCTCTTCTTTGTCAAGATCAGCTGCTTTAGAATCAAGCATCATAGCCTCAACAGTGAGTTCGGATGTGTGCTCGATCCAATAATTCTTCTGAACATCACGTTCTTGTCCTGTACACAACACATTCATAATCAAAAACATTAATAATAGATGTCCCAAACAAGGAACAATCACATTTTAATGGCTATATAATCCTCATTTCATTTCAAAGAAGAAAAAAAGCAAAGAACCGTTCAAACCTGAAGAAGCAGCAGCAGCAGCAGCAGAAATAATAGGAGCCATAATTTGGGATATTGATCAAGAACACGAAAATGTTATAATCCTTTTAATTAATTATTAAACAAGATTAATTTAATTAAGACAATGTGGGTGGTGGGTGTATGTTACTAATGACCCTCAACGGCAGTACGGGATCTAGAAAAGGATCTTGATCTACGGTTATTGCTTCTGCCTTTCTGCTGCATCGGCTAACGTAAAATGCTTATGGTTTTTGTTATAGGCGGTGGTCTATCTATTTATAGGCAAAAAATGAAAGAAGATGACTGCCCCCTACGTAGCTATTTTTTGGTATTTTGTGTAACAGAAGGAGCAGAGAGTGATTGTTGAAATGGTGGTGAATTTGAGAGGAGGGGAATCGTAGAGACGAGAATTGAGTGGGTAGGTGGGTGGTGGGGAAGGATCTGTTATGACTAATGGCCCTGTGCCACGTGATGTCCCTTTGGAGATTCTCAGTAAAATGAAGGGAAAAGAGTCAAATATACCTCTCTAGTTTGGTATACTGTTCGTATCTAATCTCCATTATATTATCGAGATATATTTATCCTTACCGTTAATAAATTTTTTTAAAAATACCCCCATCTAACGGAATCTACCAGGTTAATAAAATAATTATTTTAAAAAAAATTCATTAATCCATAACCCGTTAAATCCATCATATAAAAATACGAAATCTAGATTTCTGAGACGTCTTAACACATTTTATTCATTTAGAGAGAGACCGAGAATAATGGTGGAAGTAGGATTAGTAAGAATTTATATTTTTGGTTCTTAGTTGTTCATGATGGTGTTAGGGTGTCATATTATCACTTTTGGTTGTATTTTGTATGGATATAATATGGTATCCCTTTGTCTGATGCAATGCACGCTTGATAGTTAGTTTGTATGTCGGTAACAACTGATATATACTTTATCAATATTTGTGTTTGTTTAATGCATGAAGTTAGTGTATTTAGGTTGTTAAGTTACTTTCTAACCTGTCGGTGTACTTTCTTTCATTCTTGATTATTTTTGTAGACTCTAGCTTGATATTAAATTGAATCTTCTCTAATTATCTTCTAATTCTTGTTCCCTATAAGTTCAGTTGTTACTAAGAATTATGAGTTTCTCATCCCATAGCTTGAAATCTAACTTGGATTCTTAAGGCGTAATTTGGCGATAATTACTCGTTGCTCAAATGCTTAAAGCAGAATAAGAAAATATGGTGCGTGAATACTCATCAACAAAGGCTCGTTGTTGGAGGAAGAAATACCTTGGTAGCTGCCTTATGACTTCATAATTGCCAACCTAATAAGATGCTATAAACATTCACGTCAAGGTGGAAAAAAATCATGGTGAATACTCAGCACAATTTTGCATGGTGGGAAAAAACAAAGAGAAAAGCTAGAAGAAGAAAAAATTGAAAAAGTAGAATATAATAAACATATAATAAGGATATTAAAAGAATCTTGACTCAATATATAAATAAATATATGATTGTCGGTATTTTTATGTCTTTCACGTCTTAAGTTCAATAAATGACTACAAAGGAGATGACTAATCTGTAAGGAAGAAGTGCAGTAAATAAAAAAGATTTGACGGGTTATTAATGAGTTTTAAAAAAAATACACTTTCCCTTAGGTGTAGGGTATTTTTAAAAAGTTTAGCTAACGGTAAGGATAGATGTGAACCGATAGTATAACGAAGGGTAGATATGAACAATATATTAAAGTAGAGGGGTATATTTGACTCATTTACTATATATTAAATTTTTTTGAGAGGGCTGGACCGTATTTTTAAACAATAACAATTATACATTAATCCCAGTCTAGTTAGCGTTGAATAAATAATTTATTGTTATTCATGTCCTTTGTCTAAATCCGTCTCAATTTAATATTAGAAATGAGAAGTTTCTGTCGTCAAAAAGTTCTTAATATCGCTGCTAAGCCATGAGTTGATTAAAGGCTATAGAAGAAAAGGGTTATCACCAAAGATGTGTGATGAAATTGGACATGCAAAAAGCCTATGATTCACTTGAGTGAGTATTTTTGGAGCAAGTTATGGTAGGTTTGGGATTCCCTGATGTATTTCTGAAGTGGATTATGGGTTGCGTCATTGATTTAAAATCCACTATAAATCGTGATGGCACCCAACGTCATCTTTAGGCAAGTCAACTGCGATCTAACAACTTAATTATTTACTTTATTAGTTTTAAAATCATGAGTCTTGATAGGTGGAGCCATAAATGCGTTAAAGTCGTAGATTAATACTATTTAAATATTATACGCGTAAAAGTGTATCGAGGTTAAACAAACTATAAAAAAATTCTAGAATCATCCCAAAATCCGGTGTCACAAGTGCATGAGAATTTACTAAGGAGTACAATAATAATACAACATATGTCAGGAATATAAATAAGACAAGATAAAGTAAATAGTACAATGGAGACTCTGTGGATTGCGGTACGTAGCCTGGAATGCAGCTCGCTATAAAGTCTCCTCAGCAGCTGCGGCTACGCGCCAAGATGACTACCAATAGAACCTGTCAGATCCTGCATATTTAGTGAAGAAGTGCAACATGAGTACGTAAATCAATGCATACCCAGAAAGTATCTAACCTAACCCCGGAGAAGTAGTGACGAGGGGTTGACATCGACACCTACTAGAGGTCCTATAAAGCAATATGATAAATCATAAGTAGATATGAAGCACAACAACAATAATGGGGTAAAATTATAAGTTACATAACCTTCCAAAATTTTATTTTAAAGATATAAATTTCGCTGTCTCGTATTCAATCTCAATAGCTCAGATATATCAAGTGCCGGTATCAAACGGATAAGGACTACCATATAAAATACCAAGTATCAGTGAAAGGATAATCTCATCAATATTCCGATGGCTAGCGATATGATGCCACGATTATGCCGAGGTCGTACTGTCCGATCCAGAATAATGTGTACACTGTCGAGGATCGAGCGGCACGAACTATAGATGCATATATTATACTGCAGAGGCGTTCGGCCTGCTCCACAAGAAAGGAAGAAACTTATCGAATTACGAGTCACATGCTTACAACATAGATAAAGGTGCATAGTAGAAAATACACCCATTTATGTTTATCAAATATCTTGGCAACAACTCAAGGTGATAAAGCTCGGCCTAATTTAAATATGTTTCTAAATCAATTTCAATTAATTCAATTAATTAAGCTACATTGAGTCCAAACAATTCAAATATTACATGATAAAGTCCTAAGTCTACCTGGACATAAACATGCTTCAGCTACGTACGGGCTCTCGTCACCTCGTGCATACGTAGCACCCACAACTAGTAGCACACAAAAATTACATCACCTAGAGGGTAGTTTCCCCCTCACAAGGTTAGACAGGAGATTTACCTTGCTCTGAAGTTCTATAACCGGCTCCAACGCCTCTCTAACACCTCAAACCAATGCACATCGATCCGAAACTAGTAAAAAATGGTACAAATCAATCAAAATATACTCTAATGCATATAATTTAACAATTTATAATAATTCTCAACTCCGCTCGAAAAGTTAACAAAATCAACCTTCGGGCCCACGTGCCCGGATTCCGAAAAATCTTGAAGATAATCACTACCCATAGCACCACGAACTCGAATATATTATTTTATTCCTAATTTCATGTCCAATTTCGGGGTCAAAATCTAAAATTACTAAATTCTAGGTTTTTCCTCCAAATCTCACAATTTTTCACAAATTTCACGTTTAATCCATATATAAACCATGTATTTAACTCACAACGTGCAAGAATCTCTTACCTCAAGATTGATGATGAAAATGGCTTCTCCAAATAGCCTAAGCAAGAGAGGAATGAGTGAAATGAGCAAAAATCCAGATTTAAAACAATTCTGCCCAGGCCCGTTCTTCATCGCATTCGCGTGCCCATGGTCGCGTTCGCGAAGGCCTGACAGTCCACAGCATCGCGTTCGCATCCAAGCCCACGGGTTTGCTATGGCCAACTTGCCCACAGCATGGAACTCCTCCTTCATGTTCGCGGTTGTCCTTCCGTGTTCGCGAAGTGAACACTGCAAGCCCAACAGCTCACTGCGTTCGCGACTACCTTGTCGTGTTTTCGTAGGGTAAAGTCCCCCTGACCCCTAGCTTTCCTTCGCATTCGCAAGTCTTCTTTCGCGTTCGCAAAACACAAAAAGGCAGCCACCAATTTTCCTTCTTTGCGAACGCGTGACTCCCTTCGCATTGGCGAAGAACAAAACCAGAACCAGCAACAGCAGCAAAAAAACACGGAGAAATGACCCGAAACCATCCCAAAACACACCCGAGGCTCCCGGGACCCCGTCCAATCACACCAAAAAGTCCCAAAACATGACACGAACCTGCTTGAAGTCTCAAATCTCACCAAACAACCTCAAAACTGCGAATCGACGATCAAAACCTTCTTTCAACTTTCAAACATTCAAACTTCGACAAATGCATCCTATTCATACTTAAAACATTTCGGAATAACGCCAAACTTTACGTACAAGTTATAAATCACAATATGAACCTATTCCAAGGCTCGGAACCTCAAACGGACATCGATAATACCAAAGTCCACCTCAAATCAAACTTAAGAAATTCTTAAACTTTCTAAATGCCAAATTTTCATAATAAGCAGCTGAAATGCTACCGGATCACCCGATACTCAACCCGAACTTACGCCCAAGTCCGAAATCATCACAAGAACCTATTGGAACCTTCAAATCCCGATTCCGAGGCTGCTTACTCAAAAGTCAAACCTTAGTCAACTCTTCCAACTTAAAGCTTCCGAATATAGAATTTTCGTTCCAAAACAACTCCGAACTTCCCGAAATTCAATTCTGACCACACGTACAAGTCATAAAAACATGAAGTGAATCTACTCACAGCCTCAAATTGCGGAACGAAACGCTAGATCTCAAAATAATTAGTCGGATCATTACATTCTCCTCCACTTAAACATACGTTCGTACTCGAATGTGCCAAGAACCGTTTCGTAGTTGTCCAAAATCATTGATCTAACACCTCGTGCACCTACCCATGCCACCACTACCCATGTGAGCACATTAGCTCGAGCCAGACTGAAAATTCTCCCTATAACCTTAGCTCACAAGCCTTAAAACCAAATTCCAACATCCGGAATTCTCCACGAGACCCGATTTTTAACATACGAACATTGAATTAATCGCTACACACTGTACCAAAATATGATCATGCACCTATGTTGGAATCACACCTTGCACCACATAAGTCTTTTGCCCATAATAATATCCTCCGACCACAATAGCTGCAATTTCATGAATCTGATGCCTGCAATACACCTCATAGCACATATAAGCCCTGTTCCAACTCTCACAATATTGCCACAATGAAAGAGATGTGTAGAAACTCATAACCACCTAACCAAATCAATAAATCATGAAGTCCCTTCACCTGACAAGAACCATTACCTCATTCAGAGCTGAATAACGAGATTTTTTCTCTAATATACCCTACATAAATCCGATCGCACTAATCTCAGGTCCAATAACCTCATCTCACCCAGTACAAGCTGCTGGGAAAATAAGCCACCTCAAACACCGTCTAAAATCTCATTCAGCACCATCAAAGCGCCAACAAGCTATAACTCAAATATGATCCATTGGGAAGAACAAACTCTGGCAAAAAACCATCCAGCCGAAACAAGGTACTCAAAATAAGTATTAGGAAATGTACTTAACACCTCATTATTGCGGCATGCAACTCGATCCAAACATGACACTGTTGCGGCATGCAACCCGATCCAAACATGACACTGTTGCGGCATGCAACCCGATCCAAACATGGTACTGTTGCGGCGTATAACCCGATCCAAACATGCCACTGTTACGGCGTACAACCCGATCCATACAACATACTTGTGGCGGCATGCCACTCGATCCAAACAACGATACGTGACGGCGTGCCACCCGATTCACGCATAACAATAAATAAGGAAACACCCATCAATTTGTATAGGTCGTGATGACATCCAATGTCGCCGTTAGGCAAGCCAACAGTGAACTAACAACTTAGTTATTCATTTTATTATTTTTGAAATCATGAATCTTGATAGGTGGAGACATAAATGTGTTAAAGTCGTAGATTACTACCATTTAAATATAATACTAGTAAAAGTGTATCGAGGTTAAACAAATCATAAACAAATTATAGAATTATCCAAAACTCGGTGTCATAAGTGCATGAGCATTTACTAAGGAGTATAATAATAATACAACATCTGTCCACAATGTAAATAAGATAGGATAAAGTAAATAGTACAATGGAGATTCTGTGGGTTGCGGTACGTAGCCTGGAATGCAGCTCACCACAAAGTCTTCTCAGCAGCTGCGCCTACGTATCAAAATGACCACCAATAGAACCTATCAGATCCTGCACATTTAGTGTAGAAGTGCAACATGAGTACGTAAATCAACGCGTACCCAGAAAGTATCTAGCCTAAACTCGAAGAAGTAGTGACGAGGGGTCGACATCGACACTTACTAAAGGTCCAATAAAGCAATATGATAAATCATAAGCAGATATGAAGCACAACAACAATAATGGGGTAAAATTGTAAGTTACATAACCTTCCAAAAAATTTCTTTTAAAGATATAAATTTCTCTGTCTCGTATTCTATCTCAATAGCTCAGATGTATCAAGTGCCGATATCAAACAGATAAGGAATACCATATAAAATGCCAAGCATCAGTGGAAGGATAATCTCGTGAATATTCGGACAGCTAGAGATATAACGCACGATTATGCCGAGGTCGTACAGCCCGATCCAGAATAATATGTACACTGCCAAGGGTCAAGCGGTACGAACCATAAATGCATCTATTATGCTGTGGAGGTGTTCGGTCCGCTCCACAAGAGAGGAAGAAACTTATCGAATTGCGAGTTACATGCTTACAACACAGATACATGTGCATAGTAGTGAATACACCCCTTTACGTTTATCAAATATCTTGGCAACAACTCAAGTTGAGAAAGATCGGCCTAATATAAATATGTTTCTAAATAAATTTCAATTAATTTCAATTAATTAAGCTAGCAAAATGAGTCCAAACAATTCAAATATTACATGATAAAGTCCTAAGTCTACCCGGACATAAACATGCTTCAGCTACGTACGGGCTCTCGTCACCTCGTGCGTACGTAGCACCCACAACTAGTAGCACACAAAAATTACATCACCTAGAGGGTAGTTTCTCCCTCACAAGGTTAGACAGGAGACTTACCTCGCTCTGAAATTTCATAATCGGCTCCAACGCCTCTCTAACACCTCAAACCAATGCACATCGATCCGAAAACGGTCAAAAATGGTACAAATCAATCAAAATATACTCTAATGCATATAATTTAGCAATTTATAATAATTCTCAACTCCGCTCGAAAAGTCAACAAAGTCAACTCTCGGCCCATGTGTCCGGATTCCGAAAATTGAAAGATAATCACTACCCATAGCACCATGAACTCGAATATATAGTTTATTCCTAATTACATGTCCAATTTTGGGGTCAAAATCCAAAAATACTAAATTCTAGGTTTTCCTTCAAATACCACAATTTTCCATAAATTTCATGTTTTAATCCATATATAAACCATGTATTTAACTCACACTATGTAGGAATCTCTTACCTCAAGATTGATGATGAAAATGGCTCCTCCAAATTGCCCAAGCAAGAGAGGAATGAGTGAAATGAGCAAAAATTTCAATTTAATATAATTCTGCCCAGGCCTGTCCTTCATCGCGTTCGCGTGCCCATGGTCGCGTTCGCGAAGGCCTGATAGTCCACAGCATCTTGTTCACATTCGCGTTCGCATTCGCGTCCAACCCCACGCTTTCGCTATGGCCAACTTGCCCCTAGATTGGAACTCCTCCTTCGCGTTCGTGATGCACAAAAAGGCAGCCATCAGTTTTCCTTCTTCGCAAACCGGTGACTCCCTTCTCGTGTGGGAAGAACAAAACCAGAACCAGCAACACCTGCAGTAAAACAGGGAGAAATGACCTAAAACCATACCAACACACCCACAACCCCAAGGACCCCGACGGGGGCGGAAAGAACCCAGATATCCTCGGGAATGGTAAAAGTTATGGAGTATTTTCGATCAGGGTAAGCTCTCGGTGCGGGGAACCGATCGACCAATTTTTGACAAAAGGAAATCTCGCTTGTATCGGAGAATGAGCTCTTCCTCCGTACCTCTAAATTACCGAGCCCAAGAACATCTTCCATGGCTGTCGAATCCACACCATCAAAAAAAGAGAAGCAAAACAAGTTAAAAATCGATAGCATAAAGAATTAAGCTCGAATGTAACTTATCTAACCATGAAGTCGGGCCTCCCACTGGCCTTCCAAAAGCTCGCGCCATACGCTCTCGGAATATGGTTTATGGAATTCGATTCTCTCGACCCACTCTTTGAGATGAGGAATTGCATTCGGCATCCGAGAAGCAACTGTACCATAGAAAATTGATAAGAGGAAGGGCGAAAGGAAAAACGGTAAACAAATTTTTAAAAAGAAGGGTTATACTTACGCTTCATATTCCATTTCTCAGGGAATGGCATATCCTCGGCCGGGATTAGATCAATATTTTCACTCGAACAAGTCGACCCAACCAACCTCGATCCCGATCCTCATCAATACTTGAGAACGGGGCTTTGCCTGTCGGACGAGCAAGTTTTATCAACCCCCCTCAATAGAGTCGGGGACTGTACAAGCGCATGAGATGATCGACGGTGAAAGGATACCCCTCGATCTTACTTATAAAAAAACAGAGAAGGATAACTATCCTCCAAAAAGAAGGATGAATTTGGCCCAGGGTCACCTCGTACCTTTTACAAAAGAAAATAATGACCGGGTCCAAAGGGCCAACGAGAAGGGATAAGTGTAAACACTTCAAAAACCCTCCATGTGGGTAGTAATTGCTTCTTTATGAGCAGGAACCACCACACACTTGCCGACCCAATTACAGTCTTCCTTGACTTTCTCGAGAACGCTGTCGGTGATTGAAAAGAAGTATCTCATGACCGGTTCACATCGGCCCGGTATTGAGGAAGTTTTTTCAACCTCGAAATCGGCTTCGGTTGAGCACCCCGTTGATATAAATGCCTTTAGAGGGGGTTCCGGTATAGGTTCCTCGGTGACGACAAGCGATACGTTCTCAGCAGGTTGAGAAGAAGAGGGAGTTTGTCTTTGAGGAACAGATTTTGAAGTCTTTGCCATTATTTTTTAATAGAGGAAGAAAGAAAAAGATGTTGATACGAAGGAAATATAATCTGAAGATAGCTTGTGAAATATTTGTAGAAAACCATAAGGCAGGAGGTCCTGAAGATAAGAATGATGAAGTTTTTATAAAAGAGCACGAACGTTTGAATACAAAGAATGAATGAGGGTATTTATAGTCTTTCAAAATGGCGGGTCGCATCCAAAAGCGGCAGAACGTCAACTGACACACATTTAATGCTTTAAAGGGCTTTTCTGATGGGACGTTTTCAATTTCCGTATCGCATACGTCATAAATCTATCGTCACTTATCAAAGTGAGAATCGGAAGCCCGTATAGTGAGAACCTGAGCTCATATCGTTTCTCGTCGTTACTCTCCGAAAAACGAGGGGACTATTTCTATACGGTCGAGGGCCCAACTGTATATGGTCGAAATCGGGCTCTACCCTATATGGTCAAAATCAAGATCGACTATTGCATGATAGGTTGGGTTCGGAATGCGTAGGATTGAAGATCGACCCCGAGTTTCATCGAAGCAGAACACGAGGCCAGAATGTCCAACCTCAAGAACACCGAGCTCGTGATTCGAAATCGATCCTGACTCCGAAAATGCCCGAGGGAAGATCATCGAACCTAAATAACGGAAAGCCAGAATATCCGCAATAAGACGAACATCGCGGCGGGAATCTCGACACAAATCAATGGAACCGCTAGCAAATTAGGAGATTTTTTACCTTATATGGAGTTGTACCAAATGTAGGATCCCCCTACTATATAAGGGGGGAGGGGGGGTTAATTATTTGTAAGAGCACTTTTCCAATTATCGATAAAGAAAGCTATCGATTGTTCTCTTAAATCATTCATTTCATTGTCTACTTCCAATTTCTATTATAATCAATATCTATCCAAGAAGGATCAACCAACAATCAACAGTGTCTAGGTTGGGTGATTTACATTCTTTTTATTTATTACTTAATTTTAACTTTAATTGTATTATTTGTCATTTGTATCAAATTAGGCCACGTATCCTTACAATCACGTATAAATTCAATTGTTATCCGATTTTTAAGATAAACACTAAACAACTCTATTTCTTTCACTTGGTTTCGCTATTGGGTTACTGTTTGTAGCAATTTTTCACTATAAAAAGTTTCACCTTGGAGCCAGAGAATAACGTGCTAGTGTTCTTTCTTGTGCGCATGATCCAAGGACATATATTTTGTTATTTAAATACTAAACGCCGTATCCTAATTTCTTTAATGCGCTAGACTTGTATTTGTATTTTAGTTTTCATTTTTATATCTTATGTGGGACATTAAATATCGAACAAGCAATCCTTTTGTCTTTTCTGGGAATCTCGATTAGAAAAAAATTAAATTTAGGTGTACAAAACTTCAATCATGATAAAAGATCTAGTGCTACAAAAATATTTGGTGGGCGATTTCTGAAATTTTCATTTTAAAAGAGAAGGCAACAAAGAAAGAAATGATTGAAGAGAAAAGCTAGGTACCTACAATTGCTATGTATTACTCCATCCATTCCACTTATGTTAATCTATTTAATTAGACATAGAATTTTAAAAAAATAAATACTTTTAAAATTTATGATCTTAAATAAATTATAATATTTATATAATTATAATTCTTTTAAATTTATGGTGTTAAATATGCTAAATTATTTGTGTGGTTATAAAAACTTTTCATTGAAGGTAGAGTTAGAGGTTGAAGTTAAAATATTTTTAAATTTAAAAGAAATTATTTTTTATGAAAAAGCTAAAAAAAATAAATTCACATAAACTAGAACGAAGGAATTACGTTGTTTTTCAGAATAAATTGTTAAAGCCATCCAATAAAATAAGAAAAGACTTCCATTTAATGTATTTAGTGGGACAGTTTAGGGTACCCAAAAATTATATTTTTATCAATTAATATTTCCTGTTGTACTTTAGTTAATTCATTAGTGTACCTACTCACATAGTTTTGTAACCTCAATTGTTATTTAGTACGTTTAAGTTTATGTACTACAAATATTTATATCCGTATATCAGACCTACACCGTTTATTGAAATAATTTAATTGGTGAAGAGGTGACAACTTAATCCTTTCATCTTTTCTTTTTTCCTTCTTGCATAAATTAAAGTTTGTCGAATCATGTACATAACGACCCTTTTTGTATTATATTCTCAAGGTTTTTTTTTTACACGAAAAATATATATCGCTTCAAATGATATATGATAGAGGTTTCAAAAGTCGCAATCAAGTATAACTTAGTAGAGAAAGAAAGTATTAACAATTGAAAATTTATAAAGTATTTTTTAACACCTCGCGTCATACAAATTGAGTGTTCCAATCAAGGCCTGAACTATCCTTGTTCAAGGGAAGTCAAATAAATCGTTTCACCAGAAAATTACATTACGTGAATAAGCCAAATTATTTTTCTAATATAAATATACGAGTAATTTTTATGGGTGGTCATTCAACTTTGTGTTAATTACGCAAAAGTCATTTTTCTTCTTTTTGTTACGTAAATATTATCCAGCTTTGTGTTCATTCATTACTCAAAAGTCATTTTCCTTTCTTTTATTATACAAAAACTATTTTACTTTGCTCTATTTATCACAAAACACATTGCCAGATTTTATAATACTTTTTACTTGAAAAGTCTAATGCCTTGACATTATAAATCCTCTCATTTACACAACACCTTCTATATTATATACTATATAATATAATTTTACCTAGGTATTTTACTTATAATTAAAATAACTTTATATTATTTTAATTATTATTTTGTAGTATATACATATATTTATTTTTTCCACCGAACTCAGTTTGTTTAATCATACTCAAACAAGAACATATTTTATATATAAAAATAATAAAAATATTTATTTTCTAATATTTATTTGAAATAATAGAAATAGATTTGTTTAACAAATGATAGTTTCTTTTATAGTTAATAAGAATTTTAGAAAAAATTTCAAAGATATTTATGTTTAATATTAAGTTTTTTAAAACTTTGTATGTTAATATTATTTATTTGAAAGTATTAATCTGTTGTGTCATTGGCTAAATATAAGTATTTTATTTATTGGATTAATGGGTATGACTTGGCTGATAAATGAATGAAGTTTGATTTTATAATTTTTATTAAAAATATTTCATTAAGTATTGTTAAGAACGCGGACTTGAGATTTGTTCGCGGTAATGTTACCAATAAATTTAATAATGCTACTTATATTTCTTGAAAATTAATGTTAAGAAAAAATTAAATGTACGAATATATTAGAAAAATAATAAATAAAATAATATTAAGTCATTTTAATTTAAGTAAACACCTGGGTAAAAGTATAATTTATAGCATATAATATAGAAGGTATTGCATTAATGAGAAGATTTATAATGTCAAGGGCATAATAGACTTTTCAGACGAAAGGTTTATAAAATCCGGTCAAAATGACTATTGTGATAACTAGAGCATAGTAAAATAATTTTTGTTTAAAAAAAAAAAAAAAATAACTTTTGGGTAATAAATACAAAATTGAATTATTTTTAGGTAACAAAAGAAAGAAAATAACTTTTGAGTAATGAACATAAAATTAAATGACCACCAATAAAAATTTATATGTACTGTATATGAATTCCCGTAACTTATGAATTCATGTAATGAAAATACTGACTTCACCACTTATTCCAAACTGTGAATCACCATATATTTCCAACTCCAAGTGGTACTGTGGTACGAAGACCTTAAAAAATCTTTAGCCAAGTCACTTACATAATAGATAACTAAGGACAGTAGAAATAGTTGCAATTAGTTGCTACATCATACATCTGATCGAGTATTCCAAGTTGCAAATCACTCTATTCCTCAGCTTTGGTATTTTGATAGAGGCTTGAAAGCCAAATTTTAAAGGGATTACACAAATAATCGGCTAATTATTTTTTTTTAGTCGGTGTACATAAATTATATACTGATAAAAAATGATTATACATATATTATATATAAATTATATCTATATTATATATTTACCGGTTATTTTTAAATTAACTAATTGAATGGGCTGCTATTTCGATTAACCTACATAATTAGCAGAAAGGGAATAGTAGTAGGAGCAACAACTAGCAAAAACTTGAAAAAGAGTTTCAAACAGCAGCTATCTCTTGCGAAAGCCATAGAATCATAGTGCGCACCCGAAGAATAGTGGCTGTGCGGGTTTTTCATGAGAATTTTTCACAAAATAAAAAAAGAATAAATAGGATCGCCCAAGTGAGATAAATGCTGTTCCATCCATTTCAAGCTTTCTTTCGTATCCAAATTTGAAAGGTTTGTGAATTATTTGTGGCAAATACTGAAGACTTATGGTAGGTGGGCATTATGTGTCAAAGATCTAAGTATGATTGCACGACATCACGCATGACAAGAGAAGAGTTTGCAAAAGGGCATTAATCGGACCATTAGTTTAGAACATAAATAACAATAGTACCATAGTCAATGAAATAGGTGAAGATGATGAGAGCCGAGAGTTAAAATCATGGTAGAGATAAAAATAAATTTAAGCATCTGTATAAATGTTCCAAATAAGACTCAACTTATCAATCTCTAGCTATTAATTATATACTTATCAAAATTAGTCAAGCACATATAAAAATTAAAAACCCAAATAAATAAGGTTCTTTCTCTCCAAGAATCACACGCAAAGATCGCCTTCCATATTTTTAAACGTGATCAGCAACATTAGATGCAAGAAGGAATTTTTTTTTTATGAATGAGATAGCAAACAATTATATATATATATATATATATATAAGATTTCAAAAGTCTAAGCAAAAAGGGACCTTTTTCAACGGGTATGCTTGAAATTCATTGAAAATATATAGATTAGTCAATATACAAAATTTGAGGAAGATTGTAGGTGATTTGGACTGATTTGGTATCAAAAGTCATAGTTAAAATCAAGTTCAAAAAATTTCTTCTGCGACACATGTATCAAACTTGTATCACGCAAGTATCTCACACACAGGTAACATGGAAATACATGTGATACACATTTAATATAAATATGATACATATGTGATACACATATCATTTTTTTCATGTTCATCTTCTACTTCGAATTTTCAATTCAAACCACCTCAAAACTCTACCAAATCATCCAAGAACCGAGATTCAAGCTCCTTAAGATGTACCTAATCTATTCTAATAATACCCACCCAAAAGAAAGTAAAAAATTTGACCTTCTTTCTTGCTACAAATAGCTAACTGGATAATATTGATAATATTTGGCTAATATTAGTAATATTTTATGAATTAACTACTTTTATAATAAACTACTTAGAAATGGACATAGCTGGTAGTTTTTTCACTATTTTCAAGTTAAGTTTGATGGCCAGAAGCCCAGAATTACTCGGTAAATATTCGATAAATAATTAAGGGCCCGTTTGGTCATAAAAAATCACTTTTTTCTTTTATTTTTTTTTCGGAATCAAGATTTGACCATAAAAATTTAAAATCTCACTTGAAATTGAATTCAGAATTTTTCAAAAATTTAGAAAACTTCAAAAAGCGATTTTCAAAATTTTCACTTAAAATAATACTACTCGAAATTGTATTCATATCCACGTACAACTCTAATAGTCAAATACATTTTTACTTGAATTTTTTTTTTTTTCTGAAATTTCACAATTCGTATACCCAAATGCCCACTAAAACACACGCAAACAATTATAAAGAAAATATTACTAGCATTATGAATTCTCCATCATAGAAAAGCATTAAAAACCCTACATAATAATATCACCTCTCACGGCTCCTATTTTCGACAAATGCCGCAAAAAACTTCATTGTGAGCCCATCAATCATTGTACATACTATTTTTATTTTGCTCTTTCATTGACACCACTAGTCACACTAAAACCTAAAACCTCTATTACGTATTATTTAATGGGACCATTCTTATTTTTCTATATATGTGCCTAGGAAATTGGTCCTTCCAAGAAGTGTAAGGGCGTGTAAAAAGAGGTCTTTCAATGGATCCAAGATATCACTAGTTTTTGGAGATAAATTATCTTGAAATGTGTGATTTGTTTACGAGTGCCCTCGTCTAATCCACATGCCTTTCTATCTTCCGCAATTTTTGGTCATTATTCTCTAACGCTACTCAGAAAAATGGGAAAAAAAGGGAGAAAATACTCTACTAGTCCACTTTTACTTGTCTACTGTTAATTTTGTATACTTTTTAAAAAATAATAAATAAAATATATAATTTATTATAATACTCATGTTAGGTGTGTATAGTATTTAAAAAATAATTTGAAATGAGTAATTAATGCTAAAGGCAAAACAGAAAAAATAAATTATTTTTCTCTTAATATACAAAAAATGACAAGTAAAAATAAAAATTTATTTTTAGAATACTTAACGGTTAAAAGTGAACGGAGGAGTACTGCATAGATATACAGTAATAGATGTCAATGTCTATATATATAGACTGTACTAGAAGTCTTAAAAATCTAATTAGAGATGTCCTCAAAGGGATGCTTAGTATTGATCGAAGCATGACAGTAGTTATTTGTAGATTCCAAGTTCAGATTCTAACTACAAAACTTGAATATTTGTGCTCGTGAGCTGAACAGATTGCTTGGTAGATCAGTCGATGCAAACCACTTGTGCAAGACATTATTTTAATTATAAACTTGTATGTTAGTGAATGGATAAAATCATAAAAATGATATATATATATATATAT